>CM053336.1:28739403-29014972 GCA_028583605.1 Dastarcus helophoroides
GCAATTTGTTTAATAAGAGATGCTTATTGACACTAACAAAACTCTTTACAAGAATGATTGGATACAAAGTATTGCAAATTAAGACACTGTTGATTTATTAGCTTGAAAGTTTATCGACGATGGCGTCGAAAAATCATAACCTTAACGTGATAAACATATTCACCGACTTCATAATTGCATTTAGATAAAAGCCTAGAAATAACTGAAAAAAAAAGAATGATTGGATACAAAGTATTACAAATTAAGACACTATTGATTTATTAGCGAGAAAATTTATCGACGATGGCGTCGAAAAATCATAACCCTAACATGATAAACATATTCGCCGACTCCGTAAGAATTGCATTTAGATAAAGGCCTAGAAATAAAACACAAAATTATTTATAATAATTCGTATATTTAGCACAATTTAATTATTAGATAATGATTTTTGTAATTCGAGCAAGACCATTTTCAGTTGCTCCAATAAACCAATGTTGGGACACGCTACTTCAAATATAGATAAATCGTTTGTCTCCGCTTTAATTAATCTTTGTTTAAATTCGTTAAATTGATAGATGGTGTTGTCTTTGAAAAAGTACATATTTCCATCCATTTATACTTTTTCCTCTTTGGACGGTTTCGAAATTATGATACGAATCTATCCTGACTTCATTCACAAAATTATCGTCGTAAAACATAAAGGTTCGCCCAAAATATGTGTTTACCATAGCTTGCAACTTAATTCCTTCGGTTAACATTGTGTTTATTTGAATCCTCTTTTCTTCTTGTAAAGTATTGGAATCGATTACATGCAGGTAAAAATCGTCAGCTTTGAAGGTCTTGATACACGGCCAAAATATTTTCAGAAACAAAAGGAAACCAGTTCTTAATCAATGTGGGTTTTTCAAAAGTCTTATTGAATAAGTCAAAGCTCCAAAACCACCCATCCTTTATGATGTAGAGATTTTTATTTGCCACAAGAAATTTGTCCACATTTTTCTGTTGACATAGATTTGGTGTTACTCTGGGTTTTGTTGGTGGACACCAGGGGATTTCTCTGGGTTACTTTGGTTTTCGTTGATGAGGTATGTTGAGGCAAAATACCATGAAGAGCAATAACTGCATTTATATCATCCGAAGTTAAGTTTAGAATGTGTTCTATATAAAACGGAAACATTAAACTATTTATAGCCGAAGAATGTTCTAGTCCTATTGGGTTTCCCATTTCATAAAGTAAAATACTTGTAAAACTGCTTTTATCGTTATTTATAGGAGGAACAGTTCTAAAATACCAATCTAAATGTTTGTTTAAATGTATTTCCACTGCTCTATCTGTAGGATCGGTAAAATAAGCAGAAAAAAAGCATGCCCAAGAAGGTCAGATCTCAGATTGGTACAGGGTTTATTTTTAAAATGAGATGTGTGAGTCAAATCTTCAAAAGACATATAAATATCCGGATTCAGATCGTTTTTTAGAAAGACATATCCGGGCATGTGTTGTTCCCAAATACGAAAAAGTTTAGCAATTAGAAGTTGTAGGGTGCGATTGGCTCTAGGAAATGACCAGTGTATGTTGTGCTTTTTCCATTTTCGTTGAGAGTGTCCAAAATTATAAGGATTATCGAAAACACCACAACGAGGTTTCCGGATGGCGTATTTACGTTCTATACCATTATACAGATGGATATCATTCTATATCGCAGTACGATTTGAATATGTAAAACGCGCGTATGTATACTTCAAATCATACCGCGATACAGATGGACCTCTTTCTGTAACATAGTGGGATATGAAGCAACAATACGCGCCTATTTCTACTACAAATCGTACCGCGATACAAAAATAACTGAATCAATAATTGAAGTAATTTATCTTTATTTTCTATGCGTTATCTAACTAAGCTAACAAGGTAACATTACAATGTTTTAGAATACAAAACTTAAACGATATAATACTCCAAATCATTCCACGATATAAAAATAACTAAATTAATTTATCTTCATTTCTAAGCTAACGAGGTGAAATTACAATGTTCCAGAAAAGAAAACTGAAACGTTAATATATAAAAGTTAATGCGATTTTTGGTTAGTTTGATTCAATCCAATATTCACTTCAAGATTTTTTAAACACTCCATTTTTTTAACGACGCCGCCTTCGAATTTTGATGGCCTACCAGCCTGAATTCTTTTTGAGCCTGCAGTCAGCCCTGCTCTATGCTTCCTCCGATTAGTTGATGTCGGTTGTACGCCTATATTTCGACCGCGTTTAATTTTTTTGATTTGATGTAAGAAACTTAAAAACGTCACCAGTTGTTTTTAATTTATCCATAACCGTGTTTACTTTATTTATAGCATTGACTGTTTCTATGGAATCATTCCCTTTTAGAATTTCAACAACTTGTCCAAAATTTTCAGAAAGGCGGTTAAGTGCAGTGTCAGTGACGCTGCTTGGATCTTTAATAGATAATTGTTCTTTTTTTGGTACAAATGCCAAAGATAAATCACCAGGGGTTACAATTTCATTCCCATCATCGCCTACAGTTGTAACCTTTTCGTCGGCCATATCTAAAGACATCATATCCTCAAAAAAGTTAGTTTGTATATCTTCACCGATAGCAATTCGTGCAAAATCCTTTTTATCTTCACACGATAAAAGAGGTGCTGTTTTAAAAATAATGCCAAATTGGTTCTCAACGGCGCATAAATGTTTACAAAATTTTCCCCCTTGGCCATAGGGGCAGTCGCGAGTTGCCGTGTCTGTATGCAGAGTGTAAATATATACATCAGAGGAAACAGCAAAGCTGATATCACACTGCTTGACAATGAGCTTTTTAGCTTTAAGACAAAGTTGGTTATATATTATTTTATTTTTTGTTTTTCTGCTATTTGAAAATGATAGTAGGTGACGTCTATGATATGATTCAAACACTTTGCAAACAAAATCAACCAGTGAGCAAGTGTTAAATGCCTTGCACCTTTGAAGAACTACATCTTTAAAAATTCTTATCGATGCTTCTACAAAGTTATTTGTGTTATGCCCCCTGTTTAAAATTTTATGTCTGAAGCAGATAGCTCATTCCTCTCGTTTTTCCCATAAAGATTGCATATAGCTTTGAAGCTTATCATAAGATAAAATTTCCTCGTCCCTACAGAATTCTTTATGAGCTTGATTTGCTTCTGTCTCAGAATGCGCGTATAATATTCTTTGGAATTGTCTCATAATATATGCTTTGTCTTTTGTTAATATTCCTTGCGTATTGTCCCATAGCCAACGCCAAAATGCCTGACAAATGAAAGGTACATAACAGAACCGTCGAATTTCCAATACAATCTTCAAGGGATTTCTTTCGGCTTTTGAGTCGTCGGTCATTAAAACTAGAGGGTATTCAAATCCTCTAAATCTCTCTACTTCAAGAGCTTCTTTTAACATACTGAAAACCAGCGTGTAATTTGCTTCGGTCTGCTCAGGATGCAAAATGCAAACCAGAGGTAATGCACCAATTTTTGAGGCTGTGAATAGAAATGTGACACACGAACTCGTTTGATCACACGAACCGCTAGAATCAACGAAGACAATTCATGTGAAAATTCGCGTTTATGAGTTCTTAACATTATGGGCGTTAGTATAATAAAAACCAGAGGATTTTCCATTGATACGATTTTCATATAGAGTCCTTCATATATTTTCAATTTACCTTGCAACACTTTGTACATACTCTGCCTATCCCTTCCGCCAAAATTAATTCGTCTGTAACAAGGAAACTCGGTTTAAATTAACAGAATTATATACTAAGCTTATCTTTAAACTGGTTTGCAAAGGTTAGAGTTCAAATATATCTTAAATTGCGTAGATTTACATAAAAATTAGATAAAATTGTGAAATATATGTTTATACAAGTTTGGACAAGAATAGTTTTTTATTGGATTACTTTGATTCGGGAATTTTATAATGTTCCCAGGCGTATGTGTAAACTCCATCCTCTCTCACAAATCTTTTGTCATCTAAATGACTTAGTGATATTTTGGTTAAATTTTGGGTATAAATGTTTTGTAATTTCGCCCTGGAATTAATTTCCCTAAGAAATTCTCTTACCAAAGGTAGTTCAGCTTCTCTGTGGAGCTGATTGTTTCTCAGAAACCATGGAGCGTACATGGCTTGTCTTAGAAAGACGTTCTGGAACACCTGGAGTTTCTTCATCTGATTATCCGTCGCCTGTGACGAAGCTACAGATGCGTAGGTCATCGCTGGTCTTATGATTGATTTGTATAGTAACACTTTAAGTCCAATGGACAGGTTACTATTTCTACCAATCATCGCTTGCAGCAGTCCCTTCAGCATTTTAGCTTTGGACACTGCATAATCGATGTGTGCCTGGAAAGTTAGTCTTTTGTCTAAAATGACACCTAGATACTTTGCCTGAAGTCTCCAGTCGACGTTTTGCCCATGAACATTTACATGTCCATATGGTTGGAGTCTTTTTCGAGTGAAAAAGACTGCTTGGGTCTTGTCTGCGTTGACTTGGATTCTCCATTGGCCGAAGTAGTCTAGTAGACTGTCTGTTGCCTCCTGAAGTCGTCTGGTGACCACCTCTGGGCTGAAAGAGTACTAAAGCTGTGTCATCTGCGTGAGTTGTCAATAAGGTGTTGTCGGTTGTTGGATTGGTTCTCGGAATGTCTACTGTGAACAGAGAATACAGCAGAGGTGACAAGGCAAAACCTTGAGGCACTCCATACTGTAACCTAAACTGGTTTGATAGTTCCTGTCCCACCTTTGCTCTGAAAGAGCGCTGGTCCAGGAACGAGCTTACCATTTGAACCATTGTTAGAGGTATTCCAAACTGGTGCATCTTGTAGACCAATCCTTGGTGCCAAACTGTGTCAAATGCCTTGGAGATATCGAAGAAAATAGCTCCCACTACCTGGTTCCAGTTCATGCGTTGAGTGATTGTTTCAACCACTCTCAGCAGTTGGTCTGAGGTAGAGTGCATCGGTTGGAACCCAAATTGTTCCTTAGGAATTATGTCGCGATCGCTGATGATATTCTGCAGACGTTTTCTTAAAATCCTTTCCGCCACCTTACTCAAATTGGATAAGAGGCTGATTGGCCTGTAATTTTGGGAAAATTTCCCATCCTTACCTGGCTTAGGAATGAAGATAACGTTTGCAGTTTTCCATCTTGTTGGAAAATACCGGAATTTAAACATAGAATTGACTATTGCTCCAAAGTATTTGACAGCTTGGTCCGGAAGAGACTTCAGAGCTTGGTTTGGAATGCCATCTGGACCTGGAGACTTTTTGACATTTAGCTTGCGCAGAAAGCTTTGGATTTCCTCCTCGTTAGTTGGCTGGATGGCACTTCCTCCTGAAGAATTTGCACCTCTTCTTCCACCTCATCTACAAAGTCTAAGTCCACTTCTTCAAGTGTGGCCTGACAGTGTCGTTCAAAGGTCTCAGCAAAAGCTGCGGCCTTTTCCTGATCTGAGTAAGCCATTCCTTGAGGTCCGTGTATCGGAGGGAAAGGTTTCCTAACTCCTTTTAGAGCTTTGGCTGTGCGCCAGAGGTCTGATGAAGTTTCGAGGTTGCAACTTCTTAGGTGTTTCTGAAATTTAGAAGTTTTGTGCTCTCTGAGTTCATACCTGAGCTCGTGGATGAGCCTGTTGACTTCCGCCTTATCTGCTTGCAGATTGGTCCGTCTTGCTCTCTTCCTGGCACGATTTTTCCTTCTAATCAGCTCCACCAAGTGATTTGGCAGTGGTTCCCTTCCTTCTATACGCCGGTTATGGTGATTTCCAGTCTTTCCACCGCTGCGTTGATGTCATCGTTTGTATTGATCTCTCCAGGCTCTTCCAGGTTTTCTGCTAGATACTCCCTGAACTGTGTCCAGTTTGTTTTCTTGCAGTTGTCTGGAGGCTTGGGTCCACGATCATCTCCGATGGTCATCATCACTGGGTTGTGGTCTGAACTGAGCTCACTAACTGATGTTAACTCAACAGTGTATCGAACATCCTTCATCAGTGCAACGTCCAGGACATCTGGAATTCCTGTGGCGTGATGATGATGGGTTGGTTCTTCTGGAGCCATTACATCGATTCCGTTCTGTGCTGTGAACCTTTGAAGTGTCCTCCCGTTTTTGTTATTGACTCTGCTGCCCCACTCGACGTTTTTGGCATTAAGGTTTCCGGCCACAATAACATTGTTATTGTTTATTTCGAAGATGCGTGCCAAATCTGTCTCTGTGAGGGCGTTGGTTATGGAGTAACAAGACACCAGCGTCAGAGGTCCCTGCGCCATTTGAATTGTTACTCCAATTCCTTCCAGCTTTTCCAACTCCGGGGTGCCTGCAGCAAAATGTGTTAGCTTTCTACTTACATAGATAGCTGTACCTCCTCCTGGGCCAGTTGGTCTGTCTCTGCGGTGAAGAACATATCCTCGGATTTTGGGATCCTTAGATCTGAACGTCATCCTGGTTTCGCTCAGCATCATCAGTACGTCCAGGTTGTTTTCCATTGCGAAAACTTCGAGTTCGTCCCTGTTGCCTTGGAGTCCGTTGCAGTTCCAGAAAACTGCCTTGAGATGCTGGTGACGAGCAGGGTTTCCTTCGTTAACTCTCCTTTCCTGGCGTCTCTCCATTACTGTTTCAGAGATATTATCTTGGGAAGCATCATTATGATGCTTACGATGGCCTCTTGGCTGTTCCCGGCTTCAGAGACGGCCCTAATCAAGTCCAATACGACTTGATTTGTCGTTTCCGAAGTCTTTTTGGGGATCTTCTTCGCGCCACCTGCAACTGAGGCATAAGTGTTTCCACTTACCTTTGGGTTGGCGGTTCCGACCGGTTTCGGCACAGCCTTTGGAGGTTTGACTGTTGTTGTTGCCTTTACTGTCGGTTTGGCTTTTGAAGTTGGAATCTTCTCCTGAGTGGCCTTTTGCTTCCTTGGCGCTGGAAAGGCAGGGCATCCTCTGTACCTCGCTACATGGTCTCCTTTGCAATTGGCGCACTTGGCCGGTTTGTCCCTCGGCCGCTTGCAGTCTTTCGTAAAGTGTTTCCCAGCACACTTCACGCAAACTGCCTCGGCGTGACAGTTCGTCTGTCCGTGGTGGAAACGCTGACACCTGTGGCATTGCTTCGCCAGGTTATTGGACCTTGGGATCTCCACCTGGATATCCAGCTCCATTAACCTTGTCGTCTGGAAGATACCTTCTTGTCCGTGTTGCAGCTCCACGAACATTAGACTGTGAGAATTCTTTGTGCGAGAATTTTTCATTCTTCGCACGTTGACAACCTTGAAGTCCTCCTCTTCAAGGGCAGTTTTAAAATCTTCCTCCGGGATGTCCTTTGGAACATTTCTAATCACTGCCTTGACGCTTCTGTCTCCTGGGGAGAGAAGGTGTGATAAGGCACCTTTTCATTCTCCAGGAGCCTTGTTAGCGCTCTGAAATCGTCCTCTGATGCCGGCTGTATTCGGATTCCCTCAAAGACGCACTTCGCCTTTGTGAATTAATGTGCTTCCACTTACCGCTATCCCTGATAATAATCGGTGGAATTCGGCTTCCGTCTCTGCTGGCTTCCTTCGTCGCTTCCTCTTCCCGAGGTTTTACGGGGGCTGCCTTGTTGGTTTTTGGAGACTTCTCTGACGTCTTCTTCCCCTTTCTTGGTTCAGGCGGCGTCGGAGTTTCGTCCCCAGATGACTCTTCCGAGATTTCCAACCGTTTTGCGGTTTTCTTTCTTCTCTGTCGCTTCTGAACGACCTGGAATCCTCCCTCATCTTCCGCTTCCCCGGAGGATGAGCGAGCACGTTTCCCTACAGAAACCTCGCTAGGAGCTTCTCTGACAACGCTTATATCGCTGTCGCTCATCTCGCTTGACGAGTTGTCGGGTTTGAGTATTCTCTCGGAATAGAGAACGTCAACCCTTCTTTGCTCTGCGTCGATACCTTGTTTCATCTCCTTGATCTCTGCTTTAACCTCTTGAAACAGTTTCAAGAGGGTCTCCATCTGGGCGGAGAGTTTTTCCATAGCCGCCGCCATGGTAATGCCCCTGCAATTTCCTCGAAATTGCAGAGCCTGGTGTCCTATTTCGTGAAAAAAAATACCATCCACCAAAAAATTATAATCATGCACTGTTAATTAAAATGTTACTGTTATTAGTAAACTTTTAAACAAACTATTAGTTCCAATTTGTAACAATCGTTAATGAGTTAATAACCCCCTGAATTGCAAACACTCTATAAGGATTATTTGAATTCACCAAGTGTTAGTATTATTATCGTTAATGAAAAAATTAAATTTAATCATGCACTAATAACAAACACTCTCTAAAGTCTCTTGGATTTAATTGATTCACAGCTGTCTTTTTCACACCTTTAGCCTTTTTTATTACACTTGAACCGACGTCTGCAAGATACATTTTTGCTCTAAGGCCAATAAATTCCCTTACAATTTTACCTTTATTTTCGTCCTTAAATAAACCAACCACTTTTTTATTAATCGGAGGAAAATTGTAGGGATTATCGGGAGCATATTCAGATGTATCAAATTTGCTGTCAAGGTCATCTCTTATATCATTATAAAAATCTTTTGTGTAAACTGTGTATATGAATGAATCGGTATCCATATAATTTAAACGAATATTTTCTCCGTACTTGGGCAGCATATATTTATAGTGAAAATCGTACATTAAAAATTTTGAAAGTTCCAAAACACAAAAGCCCAAGTAAATAGGCTTATTGTAACGAGCATGTACGCGATTCAATTGTATAGTAACCATATCGGTAGTATAAAAGATGCTAGGCTATGAAAGTTTGGTTTTGCAATTAAGGCTCTAGCTCCCAAATTTCGAGTATTTCCATTTTCCTACTGAGTAACAATTTTTACGTCTTTTCTTTTATCTATATTTTCCATGGTTTTTCCGAATACCGCATTATTCATCAACTTAAAAAAGTTTTTCTCCAACTTGTTAGTCGCCAAAGTTCGATAATGGGTGTTTAAATCAATAAAACTTTTCAACCAATATGATTGCTGAAATTCTAGTATTCTATGAACTGTTTTAAGTTTTAAGCCTTCTTTTATACACTGTTGAAGATTTTTATAGTGAATAATATAATTTTCCTTATTTTCCAAATTAGGAATTAACTTGGAATATTTTCCACCCGGTGGCACTTTATTTTCGGGACAAAATGGCAAGTCGTTGTGTTTGTCATGTAAATGTTGTGGATATTCCAAGTCTACTTCAAATATATAGCCCGTCTCTGAGTCCTCAGAAATATCCATAACATTTACCTTACTAACATCTTCCACCCATTTAAATCCCGAATGTGGTAAACGTTGCATCATTGCCCAACCGTACAAATTATTAGCATCAAGAAATGTAATGTAAGAGCTTGGCTGGCTTTCATCGTACTTTTCCATATAATAATTATTAGCAACACTGTGCCAATGACTACTTTCAGCAATGCCGCCCCTTATACCACGTTTTATAAAATTGTGCATTTCATAATCGGTGAGCAATTCTAAATTAATTCCTGTACACTTTAGCATTCCTCCCAAGCTAACCCAGGAGCTGTATAGAAATGACAAGGATCCACACCATATATCCTTTTGCAAATTTTACGAAAGTTTTCAAAGATGTCCGTTAACAACAAAAAGTCGGTAATCAAATATAATTCCAGGTATTCCCACAAGTTTTTCATGTGAAATTTTTCCCACACATTTTTTGCATGATTGAAATCCTCATTAGAGCATGCCGTTTTCGTTAAAGTGCTATAAAATTTGTCTTGTGAAGGTAAAGAAGTCTCTTCTAAACGTTCCCACGAATCAATGTATTCATAGGGAAAAACACCTTTACGTTTTATTAAATTAAACTTTTCATCATCAGCAAACATATTCCTTACCGCATTTAATTGAGCAGGTGATAAATTACTAGCTAAAGATTCCAAACTACTTTGCATGAACCGAGCAGAATCAAGAAAACGCAAATCGATACTTTCCATATCACTTATGTAAATTCTCTTTGACACACTAATGTATGATTCTTTATTTAAAGGAATTATTTTAATCTCACCTTTGATTTCATTTAAAGTTTTAACGAAAAGATGGCAATCATATCCGGAAAAATTATGAGGAAAAATTTAGGTACGCGATATCGCAAGTTACATTCCGAATGAGCTGGACCCCTGTAATTTCCAGTTAGATGACAATGATCAGCAACTCTATTTACACCTAAATCTTTTTTACAAATGTGGCATACATGTGAAGTACCTTGTAAACGTTTTTCCTCCTCAGTCAATTGTTTCATCGGTTTTGGTTTCATAATAATATCCTTGTGCAGTCTCGTAACATCACTTACGAGAGAGTGCACAAATTTTGACGGCGAGTCGGGTCCTTTATACACTACCTTCTTGTCCAAACTGGAATCGTACGAGCACTTGATATTGTAGGCAAAGGCACACGGTACATGCTCATGCGTGGTTGTCGTCGATGAACCACCGAGCGGGTTTGGTAGACATGTATCCATTTTTTGTAAAATACACTCAAAGTCTGCGTAAATCACAAATGGCACGTTTAATTGTTTTTCGAAATTTTCAAACTTTAAAATGTTCTTATCCGGGGAAGGCATCGTAGTTACGATTCGGTTGAAGCTCCCTTTATGTTTAGCTAAAAATTGTAGATATGTAAATGACAACAAGCAGGAATTACAGAGATAAACCCTTCGGTGACTTTGCGAAATTTGCTTCGAAACTAATCGGGAAAGACTTTTAATCCAAATATAATGGGCCAAGTTATCCTGTTGTAATAATAGCAAATTTATGTGAATGTCCCTCTCTTCTTTCGTAAGATGGTAAGGTCCGACAACTACATCATTTTCTAATCCAAACACATTAACACTGATGTCTGGATTTAGAAGTTTAAATTTGCTGACATCTTTGACATCTAAAGGGAATTCCAATCCTGTAAAATTCAGCGTTTTGTTGTTTTCCAAAACTATAATAGCGGATCCGATATTTTGGATATTGTAGCTTTGTGGTCTATCTGTATGTGTTGACTTGGGATTAACTGCAGAAATCACAGACCATTTAAACCAAAATTCATCTCTGTTTTTCACATTACGTCGTCAATATCAAGTAGTGGCGTAAGTCATTTTTGGTAATTGTTCAGGAGAAGCTTTTAAAGATTTTCATGATTTTCACTTTAATGCTAACCAGAATTTGTTAGAGCCACTCTGTCCCTTTTGAACATAGTGTATATACGTATAAGTGCTATTTAAATATGGTAAGAAAACTGCATATTATGTTTTACATTTTAAATAATATAGGATAAAAGTAGATACGCCAGTTTGTAAAATTCATAAGTGAAATTAAATAACGTAAAAATTAGTTACGCCACTGGTTCACTATATTATTGCAACGGCTAAAAGGGCCACCAAATAATGAAAAGTCACATACAAATTTTATTTTATTAATATGGTTATTCAACTACACAAAAAGTTACAAAAAAGAATAAAACATATTTTAACAACATAAATAAATAAAAACACGGAAAAAGTAATGTTTGAAACAATACATAATATTTAAATACTACAGTTTATTTACATACAACTGACAATAATAAAGACGCAAACACATTATAAACTTTGGTTTAACAAAATCATCAACTGCTTGTAAAAAATGCTTTTGTAAAAGAACTGTTACCCAAAGGAGGATGCATTAATACCGCGCGGGATCTACTCATCATGAAGGATCTCTAAATAAAATTTTTTATATTCTTCCATCCGAATAACAGGTGTGTCCCATTGGCATAATGACTTTAAATCTAAAAACTTTTCTTTAGTGATTTTTTTTGGTTCCTTATTTAAATTTTCAATAGTATAATTTTTAAGGTCAATTTTTGTTTGTCTTTTTAATTTAAGTTTTTTGTAACTTTCATGAAGATGACTCGTTTTATAAAAAATTGTCAATGGTTCGTTTTTAGTTACTTTTAGTTCCATAATGTCATGCCATTTAATTGATTCTCCTGTTTCAGAAGTTCTTACAGTCAATACTCTTAGTTCTTTAGATGATTTTTTAAAATTTAAAAAATCAATATGTTCAAGAGGGTGCATTATGTAGGGTTGTTTATGGCGTGCTAGATGGATGATGGGATATATCTGTGATGGAATGAAAAGATCCCCTGCACGTGAGAGGGCAGTTGATATCGCACTATGAGCAGAATCCCCCTCATTCTGCCCATGAAATGATTCGAAGAAGTAGAGTGAAATTTCTTCTATATTCCAGGAATTGGCCACTGCATACAAACGCATTGTAGCGATGACCGAATTCTTATTTTGGCCGCTACATCCGTCTGAAAACAAAGCGATTGATTTTTTAGCACTTTTATTAGAGTCGTATTTTTGTAAAGCTTTATATACAAAGGAACTTATTTCCGAGGCTCCTCTTTGGCTACACAGTTCACAGCAAATAAAACAATGGCATTCTTTTGAAGCGATGTCATAAAATGTAAAGTTATAATTAGCTAAACGTCGTTTATAAAATAATGCATTTTCTTTTTCATTCCTAAGGGGGAGGCAGTGTAACGCAATGTAAATAGATGTAATAGAATTTAGAATAGAATTGTATAATTTAGTAAATAAAAAAAGTTTCGAGAAGGATCTGATAAGGGGAAAGCGGCCGCGATAACGGAACAAATGGCAGATAAGCGTTCCAGAAATTTCGGCAAACGATAAGCCTTAACTGCCCAAAAGTTCTAGAAGCCGGGGGCCAAAACTATAAAAAGGCGGTCAACTTTCCCTCGAGTCAGTCAGTTTGAATCAGTGTAATTATTGAGTTAGTAGAAGTCAATAATAAGTGAGTTAATTGTCAATTGTGGTGATCAAAGTTGAGTTCAGTAATAAAGTGGGAATAATCCATCACGTGTATCAATTCGAACCGATAACGCACGTAACAATATTATAAGTAGCTCTATACTTCAGGCTACTGTACTCGACGCACACTCTAATTTCGAGGAATATATTGGATATACTAATGCTGGTGTGGCGGGAACTTCACCTAACAACGCTAGACATCAAGAAATTTGTTCCTCTGAATTAAGTCGTTCAATATTGTAATAGTCGTTTATATCACCTAGCGTTTTCAACCTCGCATAATACGCTGTAGTGATGGGTAAATCATCGAAATTTCCTGAGTTAACTCGGTAACTCAAGCGCAACAAACTGTGTTGGCGCACTGAGTTAAATCAATTGCGCTGTAGCGCACGGAATGTTATTTGGTATGGCTGCGTTATTAAGCATACGCGCGATGAAGTGTTGTAGGCTGAATTCACTCTGGCTCTGGCGTACTCGGACTCGGAATCTGTAGAGTAGAGGCGCACTTGTCAGCTTGTCGCACATACACAACCGCTTACACATCTTATCTCTCACCTTTTTGCATTTCTCGAGTTCCTTTAATTTTTAAGCGTTATCAACGTTACCAAGTGTACAATAATTATTTCGCTAAGGTCTGTTTAGTTGTAAATGAACCTTACATACGACAATTCAGAAAAATATAGAGGGAAGTCACCAAATATGGAATACCATTTTGTTTTAGGGATATAAAAAAAAAACTTCATAGAAATGAAAACAGTTTAATGTTATTACTAATCAGTCATACATTTATATGTAGTAATTAACAGCCTTTAATCAAATATATTAGTTATTAAATTACAATCTAACACAAAAACCAAAATTACAAGTAACCAAATATGGAATAGGTACCCATATATGGAATATAAGCATAAATCGTCATATCAATAACAAAAATAGACGTAAATATCTATGAAATCAAATAATTAAAAATAACATATTGTGATAAATGAATGAAGTTACTTAATTCACTTGCAAAAGTCACAGATCCAAGTATCAAACTCTGGACCAGCACAATCATAATGTGCCCAGAGCCCACACATTAAGCATTTAATCCAGCTTTCTCCACTTTTATCCATGGAAAAAAGTCTTGAACAGAACATACATTCTGTATCAGCAGAGTCAGGAGATACTTGGTCCATCAACTCATCATGTTCACTGCCTTCATCAAACTGGATATCGTCCTGTTCCTCAGAGTCTTCTTCTTCCCAATCATCCTTATTTTTCTTCGTTTGTTTCTTTCTCTTCGCAGTTTTCTTCTTATTCTTTGTCTTGACTAATTTACTTTCTTTTTCTTGTCTCTTCATATTTTTATTTACTAAATCATTTTTGTAGGGTGAAGATGTTGTGACTGCTGTTACAGTAGCTTTTCTTCCTCTGTTAGATACTTTTCTTCGTTTCTCTGGTGCTGGACTTATGGCATACGAAGACACCAAACCCAAACTGCTGCGATTAAGCCCGGAAGTCGAGGGTGCAGGTTCAGGTTGTACATTAGCAGTTGTTTCTGGTACAGGTATTTCTATCAGAACCTGACCAGTTTCAGATCTTGATTCCAGTGGAGTGATATTGGTTGTACAACCGTCTCTTACAGCATTTTGTTGCGCAGCAATAAAGTTCACATCACTGAACACATTTTTATTTAAAGGCCATAATCCAGTCACTTTGAACCCGTTGGCTGCAATTTCACCTGTTTGTACTTTCAAATAGGATTCGCCAAACAGCTCCACAATATCATATGGACTTAGAGGTCTGTTGTTGTTTCTAATCCACATGCGTATTTCCTCACTGTAGTATGTTTTTAATGGCCCCATGAAAGTCTTGTCTAACGGCTGCAATTTGTGAGTCGTATGTGGAGGTAACGAAACTATGTCCACGTTATTTTCCCTAGCAATATCTATTATATCGATATTGCGAGTATGACTATAGTGTCCATCTAGTATCAGTAAAACCCTTGATTCAGGAGTCGGGTTGGTGTGTTAAATAAAGTGCCTGAAACAGTCTGTAAAGATGTTCATTTGAATCCACCCTGATGGATGTGCAACTCCGACTGATCCTGGAGGACAGCCTCTCATTAGCTGAGCACTCATATTTTTTCTGGGAAAAATAATGAACGGTGGCACAAAATGACCAGTAGCATTCATGCAAACAACTATTGTCATAAGAGATCCTCTTTCTGCTGATGTCAGTGCAACTATCTGGCGTTTACCTTTGTGACCGATGATTTGTGGTATCTTACTTTGTACTATTGTGAGGCCTGATTCATCCACGTTGTAAATTCGATTTGGTAGATAATTATTTTTAGTGTAAAACTCTTCAAGGAGGTTGAAAACAGCATCCACTTTTTCTTTATCAAATCCAAATGCTCTGGCAAAAGATGTACCAGTTGGTTTTCTTATCGCAAGTTTATCTTTATGACGATTTAAAAATAACTTTAACCACTTTTTTCCAGCCATTTACTGATTTACCGAAGGGATTCTGCAAGTTGTTTCGCTTTGCTAGCATATACGCCATACGGCGAAGATCAGTTCTTGTTAAACCGTGAAACTTGCTCTCCATCATTAATATGTATTCTACTAGCTGACGTTCAAGTTCGGAGCCCAATATAGTTTTTCGTCCTAATGTAGTAGCTGCTGCCACTTCTGGAGACTGTTCATCTTGTTGGCATAAACGAAATAAAGTTGTACTAGGCACTTGAAAATGCTGTGCCGCTTTCAAATATCCCATTTTCTTTCCCCGGACGAATTTTATAGCTTCTGCCATTTTTTCTTCATCCCAGATTTTTCGTTTCTTGGTTGATTGTGAAGCCGACATTCTAAAAACAAACATAACATATAATTTTTTAAAGAAATAGTAGCAAGTACCTATCATGTGAAATATAAAGACCTAATTATGGAATATTCCATAATTAGACACCGACGACTGTCCATATTTGGATTTTTATACTAGTTCAAACTCGTCTAAATATTTTTTCAAGTCACAATATTTTAATGACTGAAGATCACAAAATGTTGAAATAAACATAATATCGATATACTAAATAGTATAACACTTACGTATACATACCTAATAACTGGTAATACTCATTTATTACTTACCTTTAAAATTTTCTGCGTGACAACAAAACAAAACACGCCTGCCACACGTGTAGCGTTCGCGCAACTGACACGATGGTGTGAGTGCGGTAGTAAATAGACCGAATGAAACAAAAGATGGTCGTGTGTTGCGTTTCATACTTATATTTTTAGAGAAATTAAGGTATTCCATATTAGGATACTATTCCTAATATGGTACAGTACTACAGTACTACAGTACAGTACTAGGTACAGTGTACGGTATGTCCTGAAATCAATACCGTAGCTGCAAGTGTGTGCCGACAAAAGGATTGGAAAGTCAGATTATAAAGAATTTGTTTTTGCAAAAACAAATGTCAGTTTTTCTCAAAATGCCGAGGCAGCCAATTTATTGCAAGTTCAGTAGTTGGCAAGTTCAAAAAGTTGGTTTATAACTATTATTGTCATTTGTCACTTGTCGAGATAAATACTCTAGGGTGTGAGTGTACTATTTTGTGCACGCCGTGTCGCGCTGTGGAATTAAATTATTATTTGGTTTGTTTTCTCGATAGTAAATTGTGTCCAAAAATGTATAAAGTTTTCCATAAACATTTGTGATATGTGGTTCTTTTTAAGAAATATATTTATATATAAATTAGTGTATATCGTTTATGCATTAAGTCGATATCTGGTTTGGATTTAATTAAGTTTTTGAGGTAACTATATACATACAATTCTAAACTAGTTTCGTAAAAAATTTTAGAATTACGTGAAGTCGATAATCACACTAACGATGAGTGGAAAGTTGCGGAGCAAGCTGTTAGAGTACTTGAAATTTTTGATAGTTTCTACTGCTATAAGCGCTGAATCGAAAGTAACTATATCATTAATTTTAATTTACTTAAAGCAGCTCAAAATTCATTTAGGTAATTTTCTTAACGATGATCTGATGCCTGAAGTACATAATATGGTAACAGGACTGTTGGAATAGATTGATACAAGATTTTTTTGACGACACAAATCATATTGAAGATAATGAATTGGTTGGTGAAAGCATAGTTTTGGATCTAAGATTTAAAAGATTTGGGTTTATCGATGAAACCAAATATTATAAAACCATAGAAAAACTATATACAAAAGTTTCGCATATTAAATTGGCAGAAAATACTGTACCAAGAGAATCAAATCGGGGGATGTCTTCAGCTGTTCAACCAGGCAAAGTAAATCTGCTTTGGAAGAATTTTGATTTAGAAGTTCCGCAATACCTCAAGCCAAAAAATGCCATGGCAACAGCAATTGTTGACGTAGACAAATATTTGGACGAACCATTATTGCCAAGAGTAGATGCATATGTTTTGAACACAGATTCTTTAGATTTTTTAAATTAAATGTTTATCGTTAGTTTTTGTTGTCTGCTTTTTATTCCTTATCTTTGCTGGACATTTCCTACATTTACGGTGTTTTGTAAAAAATGTTCCTAAGAAAGTTCCATATGGTAGTGGTCGAAACGTAGAACATTTTAAATATATAGTACTGAAAAACAAATTTATATTATTAAACCATTTAGCGATGGAAAAATATACATATCTCTGTTCCTTAAAATTAAAGATAAAAAACTTGATTTTGAAGACAAAGCACGATAGGAAATCTCGAATTTTAAGCAAAATGGCACATCTGGATAATTTTGTTGGCTAAAAGAATTTCTAGTTACAAAGTTTCATCGAAATCGATACATTTCGGAAAAAAATTCCGTAAGATGAAGATGTCTCTGTCCTTAAAAACCAGTGATCCAGAATTTATACCAAAATGGCACATACCTAAACCGATTTTTCCCCCAAAACTACCCAAAATATTCCTACAGTGACTTATTTTCGCTAATTATTTTGTTTTAATTATAAATTACAACTAAAATAAAAGTGCTTTATGGTATTTTTTCCACTGTGCTGTAGAAATAAGAAGTGCTCCGACCGTCAAAGATGATGGGAATAACACCACAAAGTGGTGAACTATAACCCAAACCCAGTAATGAGTTACGAGCTGACTTGCACATTCAAGCATTCGCTCATTTCAATTTCTACTGTATCCTGTAACACCTCTCCGGCGACGCGTCGCCGCCGCTTACAACGTGGGTTGTGCGCTGCAGCTCTCCCTCTAGCATCCACGCTTATAAAATGTCTAAATGAGTTGTGCGCTACAGCGCATTTTAAAAGTTCGTTGAAGCGCTCAACCATAGAGAAACTAATAAAGAGTAACAACTACGTGCAATTCTGTGGATAATGTACGCCCCTCGTGGTTAACGGAACTATTATCTTAAAAACAGAACACTGTAATACCAACAACACAGAAAGCTGTATTATCGACAAATTTTCCCACTGTTTTTCAAATATCTAATGTATTCAAGAAGAAGATTTTTACATCGGTAATTGGTACTAATTACACAAGTTCTTGCGTAATTATTACCAATTACTGATGGTTGATAATTACGCAAAAACTTGCGTAATTAGTACCAATTACTGACGTGGCATATCTTTTTTCCCCGGATTTAATAAAAAGACTACAAGGTTAGTTGAGTACTTTAGGATATTGTGTTAAAACTCTTAAAAAATTTGTGGTGAAAATCAAAATTTATATTTTCATGAATGAAGGTTAAAATAAAAAAAAATACATATACTGTAAGTTTTTATTTTTAAATATAAACAACAATAATAATAGTGATTTACAGGTGTGTCCTTTTTGCTGCGAGAGGAATATTACTTTTCATTATTTTGATTCTTTTCTGCATCTAAGTGTTTTGGAAAATAAATTATAGTTATTATTGAATAGAAAAATGTAGCAAAAGTCAAATTCTAATGCATAGGTTATATGCCAAAATTTGTTTTTGCGACAATTTTGTCTTGCAGTTTCCAAATATTTCAACAATTTATTTTCCATAAAGTTTATATGGAGGCAGAAAAAAGTTAACAAAATGAAAATTAATAATGAAGTTAATGCCCACAGAAATACTTCAGCACTTGTGATTTCTGAAACACACAGAAAGTATTTAAATGTAAAGAATAAATAAATATAAAAAAATGACTAAAGACAACATGAAATCTGAAAAAAAGCACACAAAGTATTTTAATGCAAAGAGTAACCAATATCATAATATTATAAACGAAGGCACTCAAACTACAAACAATCAATATAACGCTTGTAATATCTTGTATGTACATTATTGTTTAGTTAGTATGTACTTTAAACTTTTGATATACCTTTTACGTGAAAACAGCTGTCTAAGGGCCGGTTTATTCACCTTCTGATAAAGTTGCTGGTAGCGCAATCTAACGGATAACAACACAATCTGACAGAAAAGCGTTGATTCACCCTCCGATAAATAAAATCCCTCGGATATATTGCTTATCAGAGAGATAAATTTGTCCGCTACTTTATTCGTCAAATAACTGATTTGTCAGGGAGGTTATAACCTCAATATTTATTTTGTGTAATTTTGTATCAATAGTTATGGAGTTTATTGAAGATTTTGAGGATGTGTTTATTGCAGAAGAATTAAATTTGTTTAAAAATCTTAATAATCGAAAGCCGTATAATACAAGAAATAGAATAAAAAGACAGGTAGATCATTTCAATAAACTGGCTGACACAGAATTTGTAAGAAGGTTTCGTCTAAGTATTGTGGCAAGGTGGCCAAGATCATCTCATGATTCAAATATCTTTGAAAACTCGAAACTGAGAATGAAATTTGATTATTATTAATAGTTATTGTGTACTTTTACTTAATAAATAAATTTGTAAATTAAAAGTGTTTAATTAATTGCATTGGTGTTGTTTTTTTAGGTTTAAAAATTAATGTTTTATTTCAAAAATAAATCTTGGTTTGACAAATACAAAAAAATAAACAAACATTAAACAATTATAATAAACATAGCATATATAAAAAATAAATAAATAAACATCCAAACTCTAAAGCATACTTATATAATTATAAATTATCGTATTTTTTTTCAGTATTTTCATTTTTGGTTCATGCCCTTCTTTGTTCATTCCAACTCAAACATAAACCAAATAAAAATGTGAAACGCACAACCGCAATGTAAAAACAATAATGAAAACAGAAAACAGACATGAGCAATGACAGAATTATAGATTATATTACCGGCAAATAGGAATTAATCTATCTTTATCTTACTCGTTAAATTTTGTATATATCCATCTTTTTTCCTCTACCTGCTGGTGTACTAGCAGTGTAAAAACATTGGTCACGTCAGATTGTTAACTGTCAAATAAATTTAAATGAAACAACGGAAATTCGTATCTGCTACTTGGTAAATTTATCTTATAGATTGTTACCAGCAAGTTTGTCAGAAGGTGAATAAACCGGCCCTAAATATTTGTTGGACAGATGTAAATCATTTCACTGTAATAATACATAAAAATACATAAACATATAAGAAAAGATAAATAAAAAAATAAACTTTAAAAACACAACATAAAAACTATAAAACAGAAAATAAACACATTATAAAATTAACAAAAACAAAACAGTTATTCTAAACTACCAAATAATAAATAATATACAAAAACAAGTTATAAATTCGTTATTTATGTAAAAACTTCATTGTTTTCTTGTTTCGTCTTACATCTCTTTTGTTACATTTAAAGTCTTGAAAAAATTTTGTAACCAGAGTTTTCATCATCCTTGAAATAAGCAACTCTGTTATCAAATTCTTATTAACTGAACATAAATACCAATCAAAATTAACATTAGTAGATAAATACAGCTTTTATAAATATCGAATTCATGACCATGGTATTTCAAAGCTGTTAGTATTAAACCATGTATGTGAGCAATATAAAAACACAATTGTTCAGATACATACTTAAGGCGTTTCTGATCATCAAACTCTTTAAACATGGTGAATATGTGATGTTCTAAAATATTATCAATTAAAAGAGATTTGCTGCAGTCTTGGCAAGCAAAATCTAAAACTTTTTTGGTCAAAAAGCCCCCACATATGTCAGTGCTTCCTTGTCAACAATAGTCAAATCTTGAGGAGGCAGAACTTGCATCAAGGACTTTTTCAGGTTATCATTATCTTCTGAAAATATTTGTACCGGAGTATTAGATGTGGAAGTATCTGAGAGAAATTCAGTTGGATTTTCTAAAAGATCGAAATGTTTTCTCATGTTTTGCGCTAAATGGAAGAAACATCCGTTTATACTGACACCTGCGAATCTTTGATTGCGCCAAATGCTGCCTGTTCAAAATCGCAGTGGACTTCTAAAGGTTCTGTGTTCGGTATCAGTTCTTTGATAATTTCGAACATTTGGATGTATGTTACTCTTTGTTTGTTAGGCAGCAGAGCATAAAATATTGGATGTACGCCGTTATTCTTAACTGCCATTACGGTGTAGACTTGAGAAAATAATGGTGGTGCTATGGAAAATGTACCATCAGCGTACCAAATAGTAGAGTTCTGTAAATGTTGTAGCCAGCTCTGCCTACCAAAAATTAAAATCCTGTTGGGCCCTTGTTCACGGTCCGCCAAAAGAAAATTTTCTTCAAGCCCAGGCTGGACCTGATATAAACGGTAAGGATCGGGTATTGTAAGTTCTCCAACATTTGCAGCGTTGGGAGGTGGAGCATGGAATCGCATTTCGTTTACGTCTCACTAATTTCCTCAAGGCGCAGTTGTTGGGTAATCTGGCTTGTGCGGCTTGCGTGGTATTAGTCAGGCATTCATTGATTACCTAAAATAACAAAAGCCTCTATTATAAAAATACAGTTAAAAATAAAAACTAAAAAAGAATTTTGAAATAATATATTTTTACATTTTTTATTAAGCAGCTAATCTTTCTGAACCAATAAAGTAGAAAAAGTAGTAAAAAGAAAATTCAATTACTTGCAGATTAAACATTACAAACCACTTACATTTGATTTAAATAATAAAAGTGTAAGATGTACAAGAAAATATCATTAAAAAATTACCTGCACTGTACCCTCTATTGTTTCTTCAGCGCTCTTTTTCACTTTCGTTACAACTTGTGCAACTTCCACAGCAACTGCGGAAGAATCGTGAGAATGCGCATTTACCTCCTTAATAATTGCTCCATTCCTTGTATGTATTCTGGCTTTGCACAGTTTTCTTCGCTCACATCTCCAAAACTTTACATCACTATCACTTTTACTAAATGCATCAAAAACGTAAATATAACCATTAGCCTCAAATTTAGCCTTCCCTCTTTTAGACAAAATTGTTGCTTCCATTATTAAAATTCTAGGATCAGACGTAAACTTTTAGTACTTTGGCGATATGCTGTGTTGAACCAAGCGTTCGCTTTTTTATTCACTGATGAGTGGGCGTAAGTCCCTTAATTGGAGGGTACGAATTAAAATAAACACGAACTCAGGACTAAGTATATCTAACGCCCCCTGTGCCAATGATAACTTCCTATTGGCTGTCTAGTCGGCAGAAGGGTTACTTTCCGTTGGTGGTAGTACCATAATTGGGGAAATTCTGTGAATTAAGAGAACGTGACGCGGCCTTTATTCTGGGGATTAAAACCGCGTTCGACAAAATTCCCAAATTTGTAATTAAACTTAATGAAGACAAAATTACAAAAACTTATTTCTGTGGCACCGACAATATTACAAAGAGTCTAGACTACAAAATATTGAAGCAACATTAACCTTCGGAGAAATAAACCCCCAAATAAAAAACCTGACGGCGAATTTGCCAACGGCGAGTTGGTTCGACGGCCAATTGTACTTACGGCGAGTCTGCTACGGCGAATCGGCGACGGCCAGTCGGCGACGGCGAATTGTCCTAGACCCCCTCGCAATTCTTTCCATAACTTCTTGGTATAATAAGCCCATTCAGGATACTAGTTTTAAGAGCACTAATAAACTGAAAAGGTGATGGATTTGTATGTGCCCTTCCATGCTGTCTTATTATACTAAAAATATTTTCAAGTGGATCTTGATATAAATGTCGACTTTACAAGTACTGAAACCTTGCTTTCTCACAAATACTCCATATCATCAAAACTCCTTTGATAGTTTGAATCCAACCTGCTTTGCATCTTGGAGCCCTTGATGCAGATCCTGTTGTTTGATCTAAAAATTTCCAAGATTTAATTCTATTCAACATTGAATGCCAAAAAGTAATATGTTTACTCTTCTTACTCACACTATGCCTTAATTCCTTTCCTTCATTTCGAAAAGGAGTCGCGTTTAAAGAATCAAATAATAACTCAATATCTTTAACAAATTCTGCAGTGTGGGTCACGTTAGAAAAAATAATAGAATGACATGCAAAAGTTGTCAGTGTAACCGCCACAGTATGACTGCATAGTTTTAGCTGCAATGGAAACTTTCATTTTTAAGTGTGACTAAGGAAGATTTAAATATTCCCTTTTGATGTTATGTAACATTTGAATTCTACTTTTACTATTAATTTCGTAACACTGAAGTATGTGGTCCCACTGGGCAATCTTACCATCCTCACATTGAATATTATAATTTTTTAGGGCATTTTTTTGTATTTTTTAAAAGATGTGGGATGTCATGCAGTACTAAAATTTTTTGACCATTTATCATTAAAGAAAAGTATCTGATTTGTCAGTATGACATTCCTCTATTAATTGCTTAAAAGCATCTGCATTTGTAGTTCCTTGATCTGATACACAACATACTTTCTTTTTTTTTAATAATTTCTTTTAAACTGACTTTTAAATGAGATGTTTTTATTTGATCTTTAGTAAAGTAATAGGCTAATGGTTGTTTCCATTTTTTCCTTAATCCTGAAACCATAAAAACTAAAGCATGATTCGCCATTTCATTAAAACGTTTTGATTTACCTAAATCTACGTAGCCAATTACTTTACGCAAGGCATGGTCATAATTTAAATCATAAAGACATCTCATCGAACATTAAGCAACAAAATTTATCCAAGGATTTCATTTTCTTTACTCTTTGCTCCAATTTTTTTAAAAATATGCTGATTAATTCCAGTATCAAAATTTACAGATCGAAGAACCAATTGCAGAGTAGAAACACTTGGTAATTTTAAACATCTTTGCAAAAATCTATAACTCCGGGGACCACGTTTATAAAATGCTAAAGTAAATGCTTTGTCTTGAGGAGACCAACGTTGACCATGCAATTTTAATAAATAATTTCTAAACTGAGATTTAATAAATTGGACACCACAATTACTTATACCTTGTTCAAGCTGTCTGATTAATTTTGTAGAAGATATAGAAGCTGCAGTTAGCAATTTATTTTTGAACTTTATAACAGGTCCTTTTAAGTTTAAAATTTGCTGCTTTTGAAATTTAGAAATATCATAAAGATATTTTTTACGAGGAGACAACTGGTTGCTGCGAGTAACGCCTATAGAAGCCAACAAACCACCATCACTATGAGAACCTATATTAGTTGATGTATTGCAAGCTGGAGCTTCCTGAGAAGTTAATAAATTATCGAAATTTAATTTTCTTTTTACTGATAATAAAACATTTGAAGATTCATCTACATTAACAATATCATTATTTCCAGGAGCAATCAAAACCAAATCAGGCACTGCAAATTTATTTAATCTTATTTTTAACGTACTAGTAAAATTCTTTAAGTGAAAGTGGTCCTCACAAACTCGTCTACAATAATTGAATTCAAAATTTGGAAAAAATTCTTTAGTTTTATTTAGCGAAGAGGAGCAAAGATTTTTGTCAGGTGGAAATTTAAAAAACTTCTTACCTTTTTGTTTATTTCCAAATTCATAAATATTGTTTCAATTCGGTATGCAACAAACGTAACTTGATTCGAGGGATGTCATTCTTCCAATTTTAAAGCTTACTTGTTAATTCACTTACCTACAAAAGCATTAAATTTAATAATTAATAAAAAAGTAAATTCTAGATGCAAAGTTTACATTTAAGGCAATTTCAAACAACAAATTCAGCGTAGCTACTAGAGGATTTCGTGTATTGTAAATACATTGTCGCTAATGAACTCTAGTTTTATTTTCGTTTCATATTTTTAATCAGTTACTTACCTGGAATACACTTTTAAACGTAAATTACCTCACAATTACTTCACTAAACAACGGTGTCCATTTGCAAAGTTCGCCCAGTAAATAAAGGAATAACGAATATGCGTTAACTGGTTGCATCGTATTATAGAAGGAATGAGGGAAAGAGAAAAAGAGAGAGAGAGAGGAAAGCTATTTTAGTCCCTTTAACCCGGCTTCGCGGCGCTACAAACACACTTCTTCTTTCTTCTATTTTCTAAATGGTCTTTTCCTGTATAGTCTCTGCGCTCAACTCAGTCAGGTGAGTTGGCGCAATTGCGCGGCGTAGCGCTGTTACACATCACTAATACGCTGGGAGCTCTTCACCAGGATTGCGGTTAACTATCTTCAATCCGTCTTGTCTGTTACAAACCAGCATAACTTTGATGTCGTTGGGATCAAAATTTATAGCACCTGTAAAATACTTAGGTGCCTTTGGTGCGAAAAAATCAATTTTAGCGTGTAAATCGCCTAAATCATCATTAAATTCATTGAGGCCATAGTTGGCCGGCATTATTTCATCTGGATTCACGCGAACGGAATCATCCGGTGCATCATGTCAAATAGCATCAGGAATTGAGTTATTACGATAAAACCTTCGCCTATAATCAACTGCTATATTATTATTGGCAAGGCTAGCTGACTCTCTCCAATTTGAAAAGGTCACATTCTCAAATTGAGGAATAAATTGATTTCGCCAATTTCGATTTATCTTTGAAAATGTTGGAACATATAATTTATCACCAACTTTAACTTTTCCAGTTGCTCTAATAACACTTGAAATTTGTTGGCATTATAGCGCTAATCATATCTTCATTATGAATTAGAGGTGCATAATCATCTTCGTTGCCTTGGATTGACGTTATACTTCGTTGACATACTTTAACTTCCATTAAAAATAAACAAATACGATATAACTGATAAATATTTCCAAAGACCCGTACATTATTAAATTCAAATGGAGCAGAAAACACATGTCCAGATTCAAAACTAATACTTCTAGTTCTAACAGTGAGTGTAATAGCCTTCATTGTATTTACGGCTTCAAGCCGTTCCATAGCGTTTTGCCCATATTTAACACCAGGAAAAAGTTTGCGCTTTGAATCCTCGGCTAAATCATGTTCAGTAAATTTACTTTGTGCTCTTCTAAAATCAAAAACACGATTTTCCTGATAATTTTTACGAGCACGACAGTAGTATGGATTAAAGGGTTGCACCACCATTTTCGGCACCGGGTTCTGCATCCAGTGTTTAGCACGGGGAAGATAGGGAAGGGTTCAGCACATCGTTTAAGCATGAGGCGTGATGGATCGTGCGCGGTAGGATGTGTGTGGGGGGTGAGCTGCGGTAGGATGCGTGAGTGTGGCAGGGGTCTGTGCTCTCGCGGGGTCTCTGCTGGGGCTTTCGGTCGCGAGATGTCGACTCTAGTCTATTGGGATTTAATAATGGCGGCTGATCGAAAGATGTCGCCTGAGCTAACGCGATAATACGAAATTAATTAAAATTTTTACAAAATTCTAAATTTCTCAAAAATTATTGGACGGAGGTGGCAATATGGCAATACCTGGTACCAAAAAAAGGTAATTTAATTTCGCATCCGACAAGATAATCCAAGATAGGTGGTTCCATTTGAAAAAATTAAGTTATGCATGTTTGAATAACTGAAGAATCGAGTCGACGGATGTGAAGAAATTTAAGAAATCTTGCTAACAGCAAAGACGTAAACAAATACTCCATTCCTTCCTGAATCCAAAACCGTATGCCACACAACTCTGAGTTATTGCGTTTGGAAAATACCGTTAATGGCGTCAAGCTCCGAAATCGTCAAATTTAACCAAAAAAATTAAATTACGCGAAAACGGTTCAACTAAGGACCTATGTCGTCTTAATAAATTCATATTCATTTTTAACAAGGAATTCAAAAATGTAAAAATACGTAGGGTATTCTATTTAAAATAAGAAAGTTGTGTTCATTTCCGGTGCAACCGGAAGGCCGCCATATTTGGCAATAATTTTAGGTTGTGGAGAACTTTATTTCGAACAACTTTTATTCGAAACATTTTTCGATATTTTGAACGATACGCCTACCAAAGATCGATTCCCACTTAGTGACTCGCCCTGTATATGTTTATTTACGTTATAAATGAGCTTACAGTTTTTGGTTTAATAATAATAATTGCATAAATACGAGAATTTTTTTAATTCTTTTGATGATATGAACATATTTTTACATCTCTAGGTAAAACTTTTCGCATTTTTCGTATGTAGTGGGATCCCAAAAACCGCTTTCGATGCATCCAACATTAACACATTGATTTATATCGAATAAGGATTCTTCAGCACTCAATTGCGAACGACAAATTTCACAATTTTGCTTTGATGTCGGGTTTCGCAAATGTAGAAGATCCGTAGCATAGGTATCACTTGAATAGTAATGTTCCCAACAAGGTAGACTCCTTTGAAGTCTTACGTTCTCTTGCAGATATAAAGGTAAATTTTGCCAAACACTTTCTAATTCGAGAAGTTTTGCGTAATAAAATAAATGCTTGAATGAGAAATGTTGAAGTTCCTCTTTGCTGAACTCCATTAATTTTTTTCCAAGCAAACGTTGTTGAAATAATTCGCATTCTTTCGATAAAATTTTTATGAATTCCTCGTTACTAAAATCATCTAAGGTGTGTTTTTTTCCTCATCTTGATAAGATTCGAACGTCACATTATCTGTTATTTTAAAAAGAAAAAATACAAAAAATTTAATATTAAAATAATTAAATACCTTATAATATAGACAATGCATAAACACGATACATATAAGATTATAATAAAAAAAAAAATGATAAAAAATATAGGAATACATTGTTTTGAGGAATATAATATACGATATATATGAAAAAAATATTTTAATCAAACGATGTAAAGTTGAGATTCTTCGAAATCGTTCATACCTTCATTATTTGCGATCTCGTTGTAGACAGTTGAGCTTGCGGTGGAAGGTGATTTCCTAGCTTTCAACACTTCCAGATGAAAGATAGTGTCCAATATGCCATGGTTAATCAGGTAATAACCTCCGTTGCTGATGTCGGTAATGTCTTTGTCGCTTAAAGTATTAAAGCGTTCAGGTAAATAAAGGCTTTGGTTGTCGTTGAGTTCAATCAATAGTCGAGCACCAAACTTGGTAGAAGCCTTGCGAATGGAGACGATTTTGTATTTTGTGTTCAATTCCATGGTGTGAAGATTTAAAAACTTTCCGGAACTGAGTTGATTGAATTTTTCTGCAGCGTTCACTTTTAATTTCTTGTTTGAATGGTATGATGATGATGTTGCAGCATTTGCGGATTTTTTCGACGACACACCGTTTGAAGACATTTTATAAAACTTTGGAGCAAATAAATTGCAAAGCAAAACTTTGGAGCAAATAAATCGCGTGACGCACTAATCAAAGATTTAACTAGAAATGATTTTATTTTCTTAAAATTTATTTTTAGAATAACATTTTACGATATTTTTATATTATATATATAATTATGTTTTATGAAGACACAAAACACTTTTTAAAAATTTTTATTTACAAATAAGGGAATTGCAATTGCATGTTTACAACTAAGTGAGCTCTCTAGTTAATTAAAGAAAAAAACTAATAAGAACTGAATAACAAACGGTCCTGTCGCGGAAATGTGTGCGAGGTGGACCAATGGATGGAGTTGAATTTCTTCGTTTATTGTTTTTGCTTCTTCTTCCAGTTTCGTGAAGTCTTCCATATGTTTGGGTTCCAAATTAATATGTTTTACAGGTGTCAGGCTACCAATCTGGGTATCGGGGATCTCATAACTGAAGTTGCTAAATGTGTTTTCAAACGTTGTGCTATCAATTACAATTTTACAATTCTTCTTGGAGTACATTAAGGCATTATTTACTATTTTCTTGTACGAAAATGAATTATTACATTGTTCGAGAACATCTAAGGATTCTTTGCAGGAAACCAATATTTTGTTATTGTTGAGTTGCACATAAAGTTTGTAGTTATTTATAGTTTGAATAAAATTGCAGTCTTTCGGGTTTCTTAGCGAACATTTGTTGTCCTTAAGTCGTTGTAAACATAAGACTTGGTTTTCAATTTTTGCGCAAGAAGTATCAGTCCATAATTCACTGTTTACACTTGCGAGTCTATATTTTGCAGGTGGAAGTAAGATTCGGTTTTGATTGTCGGGTAGAGGATAAATTTGTTGATAGGTATAAGGATTAGATTTAAGGATAGGTATGTATAACACATGTTATTACGTCCTCAACTGCTAAAACTTTAAATTTTGAGAATTTAATTTGCTTGAGCAGATGCAAAGAGTCCAACTGTAATAGTTCGTCTTTTTTGTAAATTAATTTTAAATGATTTGCAATTTCTAATAAGTCTAAACTTGAGATTATTTCTAGATTTGTAATATCATTAAACGCTAAGGTTATAGTCCTTTGAATCATCTGGAGGGTGCTAAGTAATCTATCTGACAAATAAATGTTATATTGTGCTACTATTTGACTGTTTAACTTATCATTCATTTTTGAAAGAGATTTGAGAGAAGTGTTAATATTATTTTGTAATAATACTAAATCTTTCTTATATCGGTCTGTGATGTGATTAGCGAATGATACATATTTATTTACTTGCTTATTTTCTCTTGATTTTCAAAAAGAATATTTAGATTATCGTTGATTTCTTTTAGATCATTTTGATCTAGGTTTCCTGTTACATATTTTATTGCACTACCTAAAGCATCGAACAAAGCTCTTTTGGGTCGTCTATTAAACTTTGATAATTCTGTTTCTATTTTGATACAGTTTTCGGAAAGAATTCTAACTAGAGAACGAGCGTTAGTGTCTAAATGCTTATTTAAATTTACTTCTAAAATGTAAGCAATAGCTAATAAACTTCTATAACTAAATTTCATGTGACTTATATTAAAATAAAAATAAAACTTATGATAGTGATTTAGAAGTCTAGCTGATCCTAAATCTTCAGCGAAATATCCATTTGAATAAATCTTTTCTACTTGAAGGGCCAGGTTAGGGCTCAGTGTTATTGCCAGGAGAGTAATCCTGTAATGAAATATTCTTTCTAAGTCTTTTTACGTTTCTGGTATGAATATTTGCTGCTAATCTAGATTTATCTTTTATGCCTTTTATTTTATTCTGCTTAACAGAAGTTACATTAACTTTTTCATAACAAGGGTCTGCCTTTCAAATCTTAGGTTTCTTAAAATAAATAATTGGTTCGTTCAATTCTACTTCACGGTCTTTATTTTTATTTAATTTTTCCAGGGATTTTTCACCTTTGTTTAATTGTTTTTGATATACGATTTCATAAAATGGCATTAATTCTTTCTTTCGTTTATCATTATAGCTTTCGTAAATTGTTTTGCTAAGATCAATTAGCATGTAGCGAGAATGTTTGCGTAATAAACAGTTAAAAGTCAGTTACAAGTCACCCGATGGAGGTTTGCTCTCTTGGGTACTTATACGACTGACTAACGGCTTTAAATTGGAAGTGTGTACAACCACCGTACCATGCTGACGAGGCCAAGGAAGGCCGAAACTAGTCTATGGTTGCGGTTGTACATATTTTCAATTTTAAGCACGTTTAACTGTTTAATTACAGAACATTTAATTGGTCATTTGTCAAAACTAGATGAAAGTAAAGTCACGCCGAGGACGTTTGTATCTATGGATGTTGCGATGCAACCCGTGATACAAGCTTTGCCTCACCTACGTGAACTTTGCAATTGCAGTCTAATTTTCATTAGATTCTAATGAAATTAGATTTCAATTGCATCGTAATAAACTTGTATCTATTCGTATATACAAGGCTTATTGCTAAGATCAATTTCATGGGCATTTAAATTTTCATTTGGTCCATATAAAAGACTGAAAGGAGTAAAACCTGTGGTAGAATGGACGGATTGATTGTAAATTAAAATTGCTGATATCATTAGATTCTCTGGCGTTTCTCTCGGATTATGTAATTTTATTGTTCGAATTTTTTCTGTCAATGTCGAATGTAATCTTTCGACGGGTGAATTGGAATTTGGGTTATAATTTGTAGTGAAATGAATTTTGATTTTAAATAGGTCGCAAAATTCTTGAAAAACGTTATTTTTAAATTCTTTACCTTCATCACAAACTACTTTTGCCGGGTGATTGTGGTGTGCACAAAAATGTCGAAATTTGTTCAGAATCGTTATTGCTGATAAATCATTAACATGATATGCCTGGACATATTTAGAAAATAAATCGATAATCGTTAAAAAATTTGAGTTATCAAAACTAAAGGTGTCTATGTGAACAATATCAAATGGTTTCTTTGCTACCAAGGGACCGCCTAATGCAATTTTCTAAGGGTTCCTTTCGTACTTGCATTTGTAAGCAAATTTCGCATTCGTTAATAATTTTATTGATTTTAAGCTTCATGTCGGGCCAATAGTACTTGTTTTTCAAATGATTGTAGGTTTCCGTAACACCGTTATGTGTTGCTTCATGATATTCTTTAATGACTTCACTCTGTTCATCTGATTTTTCTACGTCCTTACATAATATATTGCACTTAATTATTTTCACAAAAATGCTACTTCTTTGCAAAGGAACTCTGATTTATCTAATTGTACTTTGAGGTTGAATTCGCGTAATTTATCAAATATTAACTTAACATGATTCAAATGTTCTTGGAGGGACCTTGAAAAGATGACAACGTCATCCATGTAAACAAAACAGAATTTATAAAGGTAGTCTTTTAAAATATTATCCATGACACGTTGGAATGTTGATGGGGCGTTTTTCAAACCAAAGGGCATGCGGACGTATTCGTAGTGGCCGTTATTAACGGTGAAAGCTGTTTTTTCAATGCTTTCAGGTGACATTTCAATTTGGTGAAAACCTTGTGCGAGATCTAATGTGGAGAAGTAGTTACATCTGCCTAGGTTATCTAAAATTTCATCAATTCTAGGAAGTGGGTATTTGTCTTCTACAGTTTTTTCATTCAGTTTGCCATAGTCGATTACAAGTCGCCATTTTTTCTTTCCGGACGCGTCAGCCTTTTTAGGTACTATCCTCACAGGACTACTATATGGGGAAATGGATGGACGAAGGATTTTATTGTCGACCAATTTTTGAATTTGGTTTTGAATTTCCTGCTTTAAGTGGTACGGGTATCTATAAGATTTGCTATACACTATTTCGTCATCGCGAGTTCTAATTTTATGTTTGACTGCATTAGTGAATGTAAGATCGCTGTGTTCGTTATAAAAAATATCTTTATATTTGTGGCATAAACTTAGAATTTTCAATTTTTCTTCGGGGTTTAAATGTGATGTTCTAATGACGTTACGAATATCAAAGTATGAGTAGTTATTATAAGGGTTTTCGATGTCGACATTGACAAGTGGTTGGACTTTAATTTGTTCATGACAATAAATTTCTATTTGTTTTTCTTCAGCAAAAGGAATTTTACAAGTACCATTGTTTGCGAATGCTATTGATTCGGGAATATGTATATTATTTATACTAATCTCAGGGATAATTACTGGGCCGTTTTCTATATTCACAGGAATTTTTATAATGTTATTAACATTTTGTTTGAACGGTTTGAAATTCAAAGGATATAATTCGATAAAAAATGGGATTTTGTATTTGCGAATTTGTAAGATATTATTTTTGTAATCAATTTTGGCTCCTAATTTTTGAAAATCGTGGCTTCCTATTAAAGCATCAAACCTGTCATGCCAAGGTAAAACATAAAATTCTATGGAATCTTTAATACCAAATTCTTCCAACAATGGGTATCTAATATTTTTGTTGTCTTTAATTTCTTAATTTAATGATCTAACGCAAAAGGGTTCTTGAAAGAAATAACTTTTATTAAAAAATTCACTTGCTGGGTCTGGATTCATGATACTATTTGATGCGCCTGAATCTATCAAAACTTTTAAATTAAATTTTGGTATCGAAATGAATGGTAGTTTTGAACGGTTTGATAAAGAATTTAGATCGATTACTGATCTTGGGTTTCCGAGGCTGGTTCTGGAAAATTTTCGTTAAATTCTTCACAAAAATTTTCTTCTTCAATAAAATTGGTGACGTCTAAATCTTGAATATTGTACAATTCTTCAGAAACAAAGTTTGGTCTAGAATTTTGTACGAAATTTTGATTAAAAGGTCTTTTAGGGAATGTATTTCTTGTAGAAATGGACATGGGAGTTGGTTTATATACTTGTTGTTGTTGTTGTTGAGGTTTTCTGCCAAATACTTGTGAACCTGTTTGCAATTTTTGAGGTGGTAATTTAATTGGTTGTATATTGATTGTTCTAGAGGGGAATTGTTGACGAAGTGATGGTTGTTGTGGGTAATAATTCTGATCGCTATTATTGTAATGAGTATTATGATGGAAATAAGGTATCGGTAAATAATTCTGACGGCGTTGATTATTATTAGGAAAATTACCGTTGTTTCGTTTATGTTGCGCGTGGCTATTGTTTTTTTACTTTATTCCTCATGAAATTCATAAAATTTACTTCAGATTTTAAATTATCATAGGACCGACATTGATATAGAGCTTGTTCTAGGGTCATGATTGGTAAGTTCATGGCCTGCCTTAAATGTGACAAGGGCTAAACTAGTATACATGTTTTCCTTGTTGATTCTAATGTCTTGGTTAGGGGTTCTAATATTTATGTGTTCCAATAGAACTTAAAGTATTTGTTTAACTCGTTCATAATATGACTCATACGATTCGTTATAAGTTTGAAAGCATGTTCTTAAATCGTGTTGTAAAATTTCTTCTGACCGTGGGTCGCCGAATTTATCAAGTAGGACATTTTTCAATTCTGTCCATTTTTTACAATTTGATCGGATTAGCACGTCTCTCGCCTCTCCGCATAATTTAGATTTAATATACTCAAAGATTAGCTTATTTTGTAAGGAATTTTCGTCTCTATTCTTAAAATATTCAATATAGGTATCCGCTTGAGAAATAAAATACGCTAAATTAATTGAGCCTCCAGAGTATCCTGGGACCATATTTTTTACGATACTACTATCTAATTGTGGGACAGACATATTGCTAATTGAATTTTCGTCTCTTCGAATAGGAGATCTTTCTCTTACAGACATTACTTCTTGAAATTTTTCATTATAAAACAATAACATGCGCATTAAAAGGAAAATTAGGACTTACAGGAACGCGGGATTCATGTCCGCCTGCTGTTAGGTCCTGCAGCTTGAAGGTGCTCCGACAGATTTGAAGACGATCTTCGTTTCCCAGTAGAGATGCCCTCAAGTGGTTTTTGGTTGGTTATTCAATAAACTCTTGATAGAGACCGGGACGATTTGCAGAGATTCCCGTTTGAATATCCTGTTCGCAGCGCCAATTATGTTTTATGAAGACACAAAACACTTTTTAAAAATTTTTATTTACAAATAAGGCAATTGCAATTGCCTTGTTTAAAACTAAGTGAGCTCTCTAGTCTGATAATTTACATAATAAATCAATAATAAAATTTCTGGAAGAATCCAAAATAAACACAGGAAAAACATGGTCACAAGTTCAAGTAAAGAGACGATTTATTATCTATTGTTTTCTAATGTCGGGATGTAATTCCTTCCCCCTTAACTCAAGGCGTTCTCGACTTGATTCGTCGATGGCAACTTGATTGACTTGATTTCGATAACATCTGAATTTGTGGATTTTTTCCTCTTTCATAGGTCGGCGATTTTCTTTCTGAACAGGTATGATATTAAACACGTTGGAGTTATTATGAATAGTAGGATTGCTGTCGCGGAAATGTGTGCTAGGTGGACCAATGGGTGGAGTTGAATTTCTTCGTTTATTGTTTTTGCTTCTTCTTCCAGTTTCGTGAAGTCTTCCATATGTTTGGGTTCCAAATTAATATGTTTTACAGGTGTCAGGCTACCAATCTGGATATCGGGGATCTCATAACTGAAGTTGCTAAATGTGTTTTCAAACGTTGTGCTATCAATTACAATTTAGAATTCTTCTTGGAGTACATTAAGGCATTATTTACTATTTTCTTGTACGAAAATGAATTATTACATTGTTCGAGAACATCTAATATATGTGTGTGTTAGTGATGTTATTACAATATGTATGGAATATTAAAATAAAGTAGAGTAAAGCATTTTTTGTTTTAATATACGTATAGTTGCATAAATTATGTTGCACAAAAAATCTATGTTTAAAACATCTTTTCATTATCAAGGAAATCTTTTAACAAGAAAACATTTTCCAAAGTACAAGTTTTTTAATGAGTGAGGCACGTTATCATTGTAGGATATTTTCTTTTCAAAACTTTTAAACTGTCACATCCTATTTCATCCATATTGATCACTCGCATTTTGTTATTGAGAATTTCTTCCACCCATTTTGTCTTTTCCAATCCCTTTACATAAATTGTTGTTTTTGGTTTGATGTTTTCAATCAAGAAAGTTTTTACCGTTTTGTATGTTATAGATCCGCAATTCCAAGCCAAATCATGGTAATTATTCTCCAACCATTTAACTTCTTTTTTTTCTTTTTCAATGAAAGTGGAAAAATCATACGGAGGTCTTATAATAAAAGTTTGATATGCGAACGTTTTATACAATACACTTAATTCTTTTAATATGAAATTATTATGAATATCTTTAAAACCTTGCACGTCGATGATAACAAAATGTTTTTGATTAAAATCAACCATCGCAAATAGGTTAGGGTTACGAAAAGAACGACAACGAAACACTAACCAAACGTTCTGCTGATGTCATTATTTATGCACATTAGGATATTAATATTTACATTAGTTTTTTTACATCTCCAGTTAGAGGAGTATACTCTATTATTCTATCGTGCAATAATAAGCAAAATGCTGAAGTATAATCTCTGATACTGTCATTGTCGGTTTCAAATTTTATTGTAACGTCTACAGGTCCGCTTTTAATTATTTCATTTTGATTTGAACAATCGACCACCACAATCGGAGCAAATAATTTATAATCTAATGAATTTAATAATGGTCTGGATTTGTGCACGTTATAACATTCTTGAAATCTATTATACATATAATCATTCACGTAGCCAGGATTTTATTTCAGGGCGGGGCCGGGCTACTCCATCTTTTTTTATATATATATATATATATTATATATATATATATATATATATATATATATATATATATATATATATAATTTTTTTTTATTTAATTTTGTTTTAGGGTAAGTCGATCAGTAAAGGTACAGGTAAAGAATACTCTTTATCTATTTAAGCTTTCGAAGCTTTAATTTTGCTTCATCATCAGGGATTTTACAATGGTATACTTATTAAGCAACAATTAATTCCTACTTGGATTTTACTTACAGATTTGAGATTAGACCTTTGTGAAGTGCTATACATCCTACTATATTATCATTCCTGTCATTACATTGCCAATTCTACAAATTTTTACACGTGTTTTTTTCAAATGTTAGGTGAAATTACAGTAAAATTTGTTTACCTACATGTTTTTACCTTGCTACATGCAAATATCTTATTAATATTTCGATTTTACCAACATTTAGGTCCTTTTGGGAATAGAATGGTTCGTTATTCCGTAGTTTTTATTATTTGTGAAATTTGGACCTTTTTGATGTTACTTTTCTTTGGTTATGAATTTGACAATCAGGGTTGCAATGGTTGGATGTTATAAGTTACCAACTCACATTTGTATTTTGGTGGGATAGTGGTTGTTTGTTTGAAATTAATTGTACAATTTCCAATTTGTGTTCCGTCCAAAATTTGTTTTTTGTGAGTTGGTTTACAGAGTGTTGTTGGATTTGACTGTAAGTAAAGGGGTGATGACATATTGAAAATACTACTTCCTAAACAAGGGTAAATGTATAAAAAAACAGAATTTAAAATGAAACATAAAAATTACATAATAGCAAGTTAACCTTATTTTTGATCATAACTCATAAAAATCATATTGAAGAGGGGACAACCATACGCAACAAAATTGTACGGATATATAAAAAAAAAACACAAAAACCAACCAAAAAAAAGAGAAAAAAAAACAAAGTCAAACAAGACTAACTCACCTGAATTATGATGGTCCATCATACAGGTCTAGATAAGGAAAGGTCAGTAAGTAGGTGTATATGTTACTGAGGTTTCCTGTGTTAGTTTTCCTATTTATTCTCGCTTCATGTTTGTTAATGTAAAACATCTCCATAAATAATCTTTTTTTATAGTTGTTTTCCTGTGTCAATACTTTAACTGAGTCCCAATTTACTGCATGGTTATTTTCATTAGTGTAGATAGCTAGAGCACACCTGTTCATCTGTTTTGAAATGTCACTCCTGTGGGATGCTAATCTGCTTTTTAGAAGTTGTGAAGTTTGTCCTATGTATACCTGTCTACAATTACACTATCGAGTAGATGACATTTGATTGTAGTTGTGTTGGCATTGTGTCTTTCAGTTTTGTGTGTAAACTTCCAATCTTGTAACTGCTTTTGGTTGTTATCTTGATGTTTTCATTTTTTAGAGCTTGGATTATGTTGTTCGTGAGTCCTGTTATTTGAGTTATGGAAACGTATGTTGGTGTTCTTTCTGTGCTGTTCTGCTGTGTTTGTCTTTGGGGCAATTGAGGTCTGTTGTTACTTTCCAGGCTAAATAGGATTTTGCTTGTTAGTCCTTTTGGGTACGAGTTCTCAGTTAACTCAATTTGAAGTTTCAATAGATAAAAAAAGAGAAAAAACATAACCCCTGAGAGAAACATCTATTTAAATTTCAAATTTAAAAAAAAATCAACAAAAATTATATTACACAGAAAATAAAGTGTAAATAGCCAAAACTGCTTAATTGCTTAAATTAAAGATATAAAATCGCAAGTAAGTATTTGCTAAATCTTCTTTTTGCTAAAGGTAGGCACATTTTTCAAATTTTAGTAGCAAAAACAAACATCAAACTTGTAATAACCAACACAAAACTATCCTTTAATTGTAACAAGAAATCAAAAAATAAAACTTAACACAAGCAACTTCATTTATGAAAACATCCTAGTTATTTTTATTCGTCCAATGTAAAGTTGCCTGAAAAGTACATATTTTGCATCGAGTGAAATGAGGTGTAGTAAAATAAAAAACAAAATTAGCTGTCACGCATATTTTATTAAATTCTTAAATTATAGTAATAAATACACGTATACTTAACCAAAATAAGTTTTGAAGTATGAAAACACTTTCCAGTATTCTTGTCTTTAGATTTACATGGATGGTCGAAGGCACTAAAGGTGTCCTTTTAAGATGATTGTTGCTATGCCCATATACTTTACATATTCTCACCAGTTTAAATTGATTCAGGTTCTAAACACAGCAGCACAATACTTAATTTTTGCTCTTGAAGTTCTTCGAGAACGTTTCGAAATGTTATTAATGTATTTGTTAACCGTGATTTACGGTGATTTTCTTCTGTGTAGTAATTTATGCACATAATTTATAATTAAACAGCGAAGTCACCATAACAAATCGAATTATTTAAATACTTAACAGTATTCCAAGGGTTAAGCAAAATGTTTAATAAATTCTAGTTGTAACAAGTTGAAATAGAATTGAAAATAAATTTTAGTATTAAAAATATACATTTAGAAAGATCCAGTGTTACTTTTGAAAGCTACCAGCTAACCACAACAGCTTCTCGGATATTTAATTTAGCGCGAGGTTATGTTTTCTCTGCATCCGTGCTATTAATTGATTCCTCTCCCGCATTAAGCCTTTTATCGACACCAAAGCTGTTAAAAAAGTTACATCATCGCAGTAAAGTCATTTCGGCAACACTGTTCGGAGGCTGGATGTGATCGTATAAATATAAATGGAGGCTCAGTAACTGCAGATACACTAGGAGTCTAAGTAAACCGCTGGGCAGTGGAGGCTTAATGACTGACGAAATCTAACGCCTGTATATAGGCCTGCGCCCAGTTGGAATGTGTATGAACCGGAGTCTGAGTTAGCCGCTGCAGCTATATATAAATTTTGGATTGTTTGAGACAAACTTTTAAGAACTGAATCATTTCAAAAACAAGAAAAATAAGTAATATTAAGAAAAAAAGTTTGACTTTTCATGTTTTTGCAATAAGCCCTTCAATAATTTTAAATTTTAAATTGTGTATGTATTTATTTGTGTTTATTTTTTTATAATCTAACATGCGTTTATTTTTCTTCTTTTAGGGTTCGTTGACTTTAGCAAACAAATGGGCAAGAACAAAGTAATATGTTATTGTATAAATTGTAAGTTTTTAAAATTTTATTTTTTGTTTAATGTTACTTTTTTTGTTTTCAATTGTTTTTTTTATAATTTTGACTATTTATTTCAATATATAATTTTTACTTTTCAGTTGCAATATTTTTTACAATTATATTAATTTAATTTTTATTTTTAAAATCAAACATTGCAAAATTTTATAAAATAATTTCCATTTTTTAATTATGGCATTAAAATTGTTCAACAGTAAAGTTCCAAAATTGATATATCTCAATTAATTATTTTTTATAATTTTTTATTATTTTAATCTAAAATGTGTTTATTTAAGATTGCAATAACTATTTATGATTTAAAAGAAAATATTGAATAATTTTATAATTTAATTTTTCTTGATTGTATTTTTTATTTTTATCATTTTAATCTATAGTGCGTTTATTTTTTTCTAGGACATATACTTAACTCATCACAAACCCGTTGACTACGAAAGCAATTGAGGGATAACGACATATCAATCGATGAACGACTTCGCCATATTTAATCAAAGATTTCGAATTTTTCAGCATTCATTGGATGCATATGGGGAGGTTTGTCGAACAAGACCCCTTCTGGGAGTGCGAGGACTCCCAGGAGGTGTTTTTTAAATTATACTTTTAAATTGTATTTTTATTTGTAAATTGTATTTTTAGATTATATTTTTAAATTTTATTTTTAGATTATATTTTTAAATTTTATTTTTAAATTATATTTTTTAATATTTATATTTATAATAAATACATTTTTTACATCAGTTTTATTTCCTTTTTCTTTCATATGTATGTCGTAGCCATATCATCAAATTCGCCATATTATCAAATGGCTAGCCAGATTATAAAACGCGGCCACATTACAAAATCATTGTTTATTTCACATTATTTAAGAATATGGTTGTTGTTTTTAGCCATATTAGAATGTAGCTGATCGAGTGAGCGCCAGAATATCAACTAGATTTGGCAATGGTGCGATATCAGAATTAAGAACAACACTTGGGATAGAGTATGTAGATAAGACCACAAATAATGATAACAATAATTATTGTTATTATTACATTGAACGGTAAGTAATTAAACAGCTACAAAAAGGGTTTATATTATTGTTATTATTTATTGCTGCACGGTTATTGGGACATCTAATGTTGCATTTCAAATGATTTTTAAAACATAAGCGTCTTCTGCGGTTACATTGATTCTTGTTAAGTTTACAAGAACATTTCTTGATAACTTGGCCTCCAACTGGGAAACTTTACTCACATATTCTTGCATCAAGATTGGATGTGTATCAAAAATATTTGTTACAAAAGAATTGTTAGCTGTGTCCAAACTCAGTTCGTCTCTTGAGAATCAACGATACAGATATCCATATTAGGTACTGTGGTGAGTCGAGTTCTACTAAACTGTTCTATTTCCTCGTTTGTTTTATTTAATTGAATATTATTCAATATTTTCTTGGAAATATTAAATCTACAAATACTGTATTATAAAAAGTCTTTGTAACATAACGTTTTGCGTGAGAAACAGATTTCTTAGCGTTCACAAATTAGATAAGGGTTATTTGTTAGGCCTGGTTTATTTCAAGTTTAATTACCTAAACTGAGAAAAATAACATGTTAGTTTTGAAGGACCGCCGAAAAGTAGAGTAATAAATAAGGGTAAGTGTCAATAACGGAGGCCGTAGCAAATATCTCGGCAAGACCATGTGGTGGTATACTGGAGGAATTTGACGTTCAAAAAACGCCCTTATAAACACGTACAATTGTAAGTTATTTAAATTTCAATTACCGAAGTAAAATTTGCAAGATAAAGGGACGACATTATTCAAAAGGGGTTTGCAGTTTGATATGCAGTTTGGTTTGTGCTAATTAACGTAAATGAATACAAAAAAAAAAAAAACAATTTCTTTTCAACGTGAGGTTCTTGTGCCATTTGTGTGATGTTCTTACGGAAAAAAAAATAGGCAAGTAAATTTAAATTGTCTAATGATTTTGTTTAATGGTTTTTCGCTCATATATGATTTAATTAACTTTTCCTGAAATTTGAGAAATACTTGTTCCTAATTTTGATCAATATGGGATTGGGGGGCGTGCACAGAAAAAAAGAGAAAGGAATTTAAAATTCCGCAACAAACGCGAATGAATGAGAAAGTCGTTGTTAGAAAATTATTATATGACCAAGAACCCTGCCGCTGACTGGTGCAACTACCAGTCTTAGTTTAAAAAAAAAACAAACACAAAGAGAATAGAAAGAAAAAGACGAAAACAAATAAAGCAAATTTACTTTGAAAACCTTCTATTTTCTTAAGGTCGTTCTTCGATGTTCTGCTGTTGGAAGCTGAGTTTCCAGGGGTTTAAAAAATCGATAACACCCATCACCGCAGGCTCGGTAACTGACAGCAGACACCTATATTAGGATTTGCTGATGATGTACTGTACGTTCTCGAAACGGAAAAAAAAGGAAAACCGGAACCGGTGTTGTAAGAAGGTTGTCTGAAGAACTTTCCAGACACAGGCACAACCCCAAACGCAGGTGAGCTCCTGGCTGCGTCCCCTCGGGATCATACGCCTGAACACACTGGGGGCAGAAGTAACCCCTCCTGGCCTCTGTTTTGGCGTATTTGCCCGGCCTGCCTTATCCGTGACGTATTTAAAGACAATTCGTCATCAGCTGAAATTAATCCAAACAAAAATGTTACGGGTGGTGTTGTAAAAAAAAGTATTTTATCAGACACGCCTGAATCTACGACAACAACTACAAAGACGACATTTGAATCAACTACATCAATGAGTACAAGTGCAATTAATGACTCAAATTCAACAGGTCTACCAGATGAGCTTAAACCAAGCTCAACAGTTAAACCAACCCTATGAGATGCATCATCGCAATCAACATTGTCTGAAGCAATTTCAACAGTTAAACCAACCCTATCAGATGCATCATCTCAATCAACATTGTTTGAAACAGAGAAAACAACTGAAACAACATTGTCTGAAACAGAAAAAACAACTGAAACAATTTTAATTACTAAAGCAACAGGTCAATCAACATCGTCATCATCAATTTCGACTGTTCCATCATCAGGCGATTCGACAACAATTCATCCAATAAAAGAATTGACAAATAATTCTGACGATAACATTACAGAAATGATATTGTTAACTCCTGCTGAGGTAATTGACAATTTTCGAAGACAATTAATTCTCAAAGAAGAGATAACATCAGGCATCATTGAAAGTTCAGAATCATATTTAACTTATCATAAATATTTAACTTATGATGATAGAAACGTTTTATAATTTAAATGTAAGTACTAGGGTGGTCCTTATTTAGAAAATGTTCGAATTTTTTTCCACGATAGTCCTAAATCAGTTCCAAATATATAAAAAAAATTCATGCCAAGTTATAGCTCTTAATTTTAATATCAACCCGGCCCCCCCGATAGCCAAAGTTTTAAATGGAAATAACATAGGAAAAGTTCTGTTAATACTTTGGAATTTTTTATGCCATAAACCAATAAACATATCATGTCGACAAATGATTATTTTTATAGAAAATTTACCGCTCTACAAAAAAGGTCTCTTGTGATTTTTGGCTAACTTGACTGGTTTAAAAGTTATTCGAGGTTAAAATAAAAGTTTTAGTCAATCTAATGGTTTTTTTCGTTTTTATCGTCATTTTATGATTCAAAAATGAAAAAAGAGTTATAATTTATATTTCAAACGAATTTTCTTACCTTGACGTATGCTCTGAAAGAAAAGTATTAATGAATTGAAAAAATTTATTATTAAAATTTCAATGACTTGAAAGAAAATACCAATATTATCATTTTTTGTTTTTTTTAATCACATACTTTTATGAAGTTGTTACATTAGTTTTCTTTAGCGCATCAGGAAACATTTGACGATGATCTTTAACTAATTGTAATACAAATTGCATTTGTTTTTCATCTTTGGTAAAATGTTTACAAAAATCTTGCACTAGTTTAACTCCTCTCTCAGCACAGTCATTTACAACCGATAGTTTTTCGACAAACCGTAATGCAGTTTTGTAGCTTTCATTTTCAGCCCATTCAGAAGGATGAATTTGTAAAAATTCTGTTTGTAACTCAAATCTTTCAAAAAATTTGATCGATTCCGCAGTTACAAAAAAATCAATATCGTTGTACAATAAATCGTTTATATTCTTGCTTTGAAAGCGTTTTACGCTACATTTTTCACTAGTATAATCCAGCTCTTCTTCCGGAATAATATCAATTGAAATCTTGTCTTCTTCTGTATGCAGCTTAGCCACAATTTTTAATTTGGTTTCTAATGGAACATCTTCATCGAAAATTGCGATGATCGCTAACTCTGGCGATAAGTACCATAGATGATTTATAAATCTATTAATTGCTACAGTAGCAAGATTACTGTTGATCGCCTTAAAGTTGTGTAGCTCTTTTATAAATTGTAGATCATGATACGGAGCTTTTACACTATTAGATGATAAATACCAAGCTTTAACATAAACAGTTGTCACAAAAACACATATTTGTCGAAGTTTATTGTCTTCACCTTTTTTCAACGATAACTGTTCACGAAACAGGTACATTTTCAGCACGTAAATAGCTTTTGGCATCCACCGTGCATGATGGCAAGCTCCTGGCTTACGAAAACTAAATTTTTCTGGGATAACACCAATGAAGACTAGAGTAAGCTCCAAAAACTCTTTGTAATCATCACGAGGCAGCCTTGTTGTCAGAACTTCAGTGGCAAAAGTTTTTATAGACCTAATTTTTTCTACTGTTAACTCGTTTTTATTTCTTGGATCATCTAATCCTGTTTTGTAATTCAGTTTATTCAAAGTTTCCCATTGCTTTTGAAATCTGATAAAAAGTGGAACATTTGGCCCAACAGTATTTGGAAAAACAGCTTCGAACACATATCTTAGGACAATTTCGAAAATGTGATGCCTACACGGAAGATATAATAAATCTCTCTCTAATAATTTCTCCAGTAATGCAGCAGCACCATTTCGAATGCCTAAATTTGAAGCAGTAGTATCACAGGATATCGCTTTGACAGAAGTGTCGAATCCCCAATCCAGCAATGTTTCGTGAATAATAGTAGCTTGTGCCTTTCCAGTCCCATCTTCACTCGTTGGTACACCTAACATAATTTCTTTGCCCTCTGACGTAATTATCACTGGTAATCGATGAACGGTTTCGGTATTTAACAAATTAGGTAATAATTTTCCGTCCCAGTGTACGACAATAGATGATAAATTCAAGTCTTGGAAGTGTTTTTTTATTTCTATTGATTTTGACTCTCGCAGAGTTTGTCGTTGTCTTCGAATAGATGATCGATTGATAATCAAAGAGTTAATATCCACATCTAGTAGGTTTATATCAATAAGTGATTGACAGATAGCAGTTATTATAAATACAGCATCTCTGTCACTTACTTTACATCGATCGAAAGTAGCTACAACTCTATCACTGAGAATATTATAACTTCCTCTTGTTTTTTAGTAGAAAAGTATATTTCTTCACTAGATGCAGATAGAGCACTTCCCTGGCTAGATAAAAATTCAACATTTTTGTCTAAAACAAATAAGGACAATAATATGACGAATAAAATATGAACGTGAATAAGTAATAAAAAATCAATTGATTATTTGATTCTCATAATTTACCCAATAATGCTTTTTCTTCATCACTCTTTTTTTTTTCGTTTTTCAAAATGAGTTTTTTTGTTTAATTTATTAGAATTATTATCATCGTCATCATATTTTGTTTTAATATTTGCAATAAAACCAATTCGTTCATCTGATCTCTGATTAATTAAGAATTCTTTAAAATTTTCATCAATAACTTCAAATACATTTGATGGTGCAATGTCAAATAATTTTTTTAATGAACAAACAAATTCATTTTGTTTTTTTACAGCCATGTCACTCCGATTTTTGTGTTTGACAAGTATGCGCCACTCATCGTACAATTTTTTCAATTTATCTTGGCATCTTTGCATATCTTGAACGGGAATTTGAGCTTTTTTCCAAAACACAATAATTTCATCAATTACTGCAGCGATAATTTCTGGTACAGAAGTATTTAAAATACGTGTATGAAAAAAGAACACTTTTAGAGCTTGCAATTTCGATGGTAATTTATTACCCACTATTTGGACGTCAACATCACCAATTAAAAAGATGTTTTGACGTAAACGTGATAGTTCCATATTTGTCTGATGACTTTAAAATCGAATTGATGAAATTTAAGGATTTAATTAAACAACGAGAAAGCACAACTATTAGTAAATATTCGTGAACGATTTTAATAGAGTTGAGATAATAAATATAGGTTATGAGTACTTTAGAATAAATTGTGATGTGAAAAGTTGAAGTAAAATCTAATAGATGGCGGCATAATCAGTTTCTGAAATGTTTTTATCTTGAAATTTAAATTTGAAACCAGATTGTATCAATATTTTTATCAATCAAAATTAAAATCGTTCAATAATTTGCCAAAAATATTTTGTGTATTTTGAAATTGGAAATATAGTTGAAACTTATGACAGTTCAAAAATAAAAAAAAAATAGTGTAACTATTATTTTAGGGTCACGGTCACCTTGGAATTTTTCTGGAAAAAAATCATCAAGATTAAAAATTATAACCCTTTTTTCATTTTTGAATCATAAAATGATGGTAAAAACGAAAAAAACCATTAGATTGACTAGAACTTTGATTTTGACCTCGAATAACTTTTAAACCAGTCAAGTTAGCCAAAAATCATAAGAGACCTTTTTTGTAGAGCGGTAAATTTTCTATAAAAATAATCATTTGTCGACATGATATGTTTATTGGTTTATGGGATAAAAAATTCCAAAGTATTAACAGAACTTTTCCTCTGTTATTTTTATTTCAAACTTTGGCTATCGGGGGGGCCGGGTTGATATTAAAATTAAGAGCTATAACTTGGCATGAATTTTTTTTTATATATTTGGAACCGATTTAGGACTATCGTGGAAAAAAATTCGAACATTTCCTAAATAAGGACCACCCTAGTAAGTACGATGCAGATTTTCCTGTAAAACAACTAAAAATATCAGCCAGTGAAAGCGACAATTCAGGCCATACTTCACCTGAATATATAAATTTATACATTGAGGCGAAACCTGAATATGTTATGAATATATTCTAAAAAAAGAAAAAAACATGAATATGTTATGAATGTATTCTGAAAAAAAGAAAAAAACCTTACTTTTATTGTTTAAAATATTATTTTAAATTTACTTCAAATAAATATGCTTTTGATCTGCTTCGCTATTAGTATGTAGAAAAAATATTTATATATGTTTATTCCATTCGTTATTTTAATAAAATTTTGATGAATCTTGACTTTGTTTTCAAAAAATAGAGATAATACAATTTTTTAATCATATATAATCTCAACCTGTATTGGTTTATGCTCAGATATTCGACGTGTGCGTAAAATGATGCACATTAAGGAGAGCTTCGTTATTTTCAGCGTCCTTCTAAATGCAAATTCTTCCAAGAGGGAAAGATTTTTTTGAATATAAAATTATATATTATCATTATAATATAAACATTTCAACTTCCAACTGGAGAAAAATTTTAAGTAATCGCACCCTTAATAATAATAACAGAACACCCTCAACTATTTACCAACAAAGCGATGAAACTTCGCATCTCATAGTAATAATAATTATATATATATATATATATATATATATATATATATATATATATATATATTTATTCATTAATTTTATTTCTTTCTATATTTACCTATTATATGTCATTTATTTGGGAAACAAATAAATTACAATTTTTTTTGTTGATAAAATACACATTAACTGTAATCTTATATGTTTAAAAGCCCTTAAATGTAATGAAAAAAGTGCAAATTACCGATCCGATAACATATTTATTGGACGACTACACCGGATAACCTATTTTAGGAGGTTTTTACGAATATGAATTGTTAAAGGCCAAATATCCAGATGTTTATCTTGTTGAAAAAATTTTAAAACGACAAGGTAATGAGTCTTTGAGAAATGGTTAGGATTTTCGGATGCTTATAATTCTTGGATCGATAAAAATGAAATGATGCGTATGCGAGATAACAATTAACTCGCGCACACACATCAAAATCGAACAAATTGCATAAAAATATTTGGTATAATTTTGGAAGTGGGTCAGTTGACATCCTCCTCCTCTAACCTCTCTCCAAATATCTGAAAACATGATGGATTTCACTGCTAATAGAATTCAATACCTTTTATTGGTATTCACCTATGGATTCTATGGCATAGTAGCATCGCCGATACCTATATAATGTTGGATCCTCAGCAGGGAAATGCTGGTAATTTGTCATTTGACGTAAAATTACCCAACAATGACACGGTGCACATTGCTTTGTCTGTCAAACTTTTATCGCCCAGTAAACCGCCGCCTGCATATGATCCAAATAGAAAGGCTGAAGCAAGTGTCATTTCCATCCAAGAAAATGCTACAGGATCTCCACCAACACCTACAACATCACCACCGCCAACAGCAACAACAGCACCACCCATGGAAATGGTATCGAATTTACCGCCATTGTCGGATGTATCAAATTTTTCACTTGAAGATAAAGAACCAGAATATTTAACAATTGCAGAAGGTATTAAAGATTTTCGACAAAATTTAATTATGAAAGAAATGGAAATTTCTGGAATTACAGAAAGTGAATCGGACTTTTATAGACATTTTAAACTAGAATATGCCAATGAGGCAATGTTACATCTACGTTGCATCTATCATGCAATCTATAAAGAACGATCGCTAAGTATCAAATGTTATGAATACCGAGAAGTGGATAAGGAAATTATTCTCAGTAATGGAGAATATGATATGCCAGCCCAACTGGATGCACCCATTGAGTACATTAATGTGAAATCTATGAAGCAGCACCTGGAAATGACAATATCTTAGATTTTTTTTATGTTTAACAATTGTATACATATATGATATGAAATAAAGCACTGAAATTGTGTATATGGTTTTTTTATTTTAATATCGTACATACATACACCAAACTTAGACTATTTGGCGTTAGGCTATTTTCCCTTAAACGTCTTTTATATTTTGAATAACGATTCCTAAACACCTTAGTAAAAATCAAATCAAAGGGCTTTGTTGGTGAAATATTCAAATCAAAGGGCTTTGTTTGTGAAAATTTTATGCAAAATTAACAATTTTTTTGCATTTAAATAAAGTGCTGCTTTACACACATCTAAATCAAAGTGTTTCAATATTTTCACTACAAATTGTTTCATATTAAAACAATCTTTTTTTCTTTTTACAAGTATAAAATTATATAAAATGTTCTTATTTATTCCTAAGTACATACACTTTTCCTTACTGTAAATAACACAACTTGGATGATTGGAAATTTGGAGTTGTTCGAATGGTAGGTCCTTTTTAATGCCATTATTTTCTTCGGAAATTTCTTCAATAAAAATGTCAATGTCCTGTGTATTCGGTTGTCCTACCACACATAAAAGTGGGAAATCCACCGGCCACAAAACAGCGTCGTTTCTCTTTAATTTTCTTTAGAGTCGCCATCACGTGGTCGTATACGTCATAAAACTTTAGATGTAAACTTTTCATCATAGCATTTTCACATAGTTCACTTACAAAAATTATTGACTTAAATAGCGCAACATTTTCGTTCTTTTTACTCTTCGTCTCTCTACTACTACTTCTCGTTCAACCGAATACTAACTCAATTGTAAGCTGTTTGGCCTGAAACATAAGACAAACCAAACAAAAAAAATTTCTGAGATGGAAGTCTCATGGAAGTCTAGAGGACCATCCTTGGTCTCCTAATCCACCTCGTTAACTATCCTTTCTTGGCGTCTCTCCATTAATGTTTTAGAGAGATTATCTTGGGAAGCATTATGATGATGCTCACGATGGCCTCTTGGCCGTTTCCGGCTTCGGAGACGGCCCTAATCAAGTTCAATGGGACTTGATTCATCATCCTCGAAGTCTTCTTTGGGACCTTCTTGGCACCACCTGCAACTATTGATGCATAAGTGTTTCCACTTACCTTTGTGCTGGAGGTTCCACCAGGTCTTGACGCAGTCTTTGGAGAAGTGACTGTCGCCTTTGCAGTCGGTTTCGCCTTGGAAGCTGGGGTCTTCTCCTGAGTGGCCTTTTGCTTTCTCGGCGGTGGAAATGCGGGGCATCCTCTGTAGCTCGCCACATGGTCGCTTTTGCAGTTGGCCCACTTGGCTGGTTCTTCCCTCGGTCGCTTGCAATCCTTTGTGTGGTGCTTTCCAGCACACCTCACGCAGACAACTTCGGCGTGACAGTTCTTCTGTCCGTGGTGGAATCGCTGGCATCTGTGGCATTGCTTCGCCAGGTTATTGGACCACGGAATCTTCACCTGGATATCCAGCCCCATTAACCTTTGTGATTTGAAGATACCATTTTCTTCGTGTTGCAGCTCCACGAACATCAGATTGTAGGCCTTCTTCGTGCGGGAATTTCTCATCCCCCTCACGTTGATTACATTGAAGCTCTCCGCTTCAAGGGCAGTTTTAAAATCTTCCTCCGGGATGTTCCCTCGGGAGAGAGAAGGTGTGATATAAGGCACCTTCTCGTTCTCCAGGAGCCTCGTTAGCGCCCTGAAATCGTCTTGTGTCGCCGGCTGAATCCGGATTCCCTCAAAGACGTACTTCGCCTTTGTGAAGCCGATCTTCCTGGAATACATTAATGTATTAATGTGCTTCCACTTACCGCTATCCCTGATGATAACCGGTGGAATTCGGTTTTCATCGCTGCTGGCTCTCTTCGTTGTCTCCTCTTGTCGAGGTTTAACGGGGGCTGCCTTCTTAGCGTCCTTCGATTCTTTTGGAGCGGATTCTTTCTCCGGAGACTTCTTCGACGTCTTCTTTCCCTTAACAGATTCAGGTGACGTTGGAGGTTCGTCTCCAGACGACTCTTCGGAATTGGACTGCCGCTTCGCGGTTTTCTTCTTCCTCTGTTTCGACCTGACGATCTGGAACTCTCCCGACGGAAACCTCGCTGGGCGCTTCGCTAACGACCCCGACTTCGCTGTCGCTCATGTCGTTTAGTGACGTGTTGGCTAGTAAAATCCTCTTGGAGTAGAGGATGTCAACTCTCCTCTGCCCTGCCGCGAAGTTTTTCTTTAACTCCTTTACGTCCATCTTCAGTTCCTGAAATGCGGAAACTGTTTCCAAAGCCGCCGCCATGGTATTGCCACTGCAATTGGTGCAATTTGCAGAGCCCCGGGAAAATCTAAAACAAACTACCCTTAAAATCGTATATCACTCGATAAAAAAATAAGTGTCTTAGATTTCGGTTCTCTAAAACATATCCAAAAGTTAGAAAAATCCACGAGCTTTTCTTCTTGCTTAGTGATTTGTAATGCGACGATCTCGGACGGGTCAAATTACGTCACGCAGAGGGTCGCGCTAAAATATGTAAACTTCATTAATTTATTTCTCAGTTATTTATTAACGGATTTCAAAAATATTTTTAGTGATTTATTAGTTTTGATTTATATTCTAATCTCATTACATTAAACGTAGCATTAACAACATCATGAAACTTCTCTATTCATCCTTTTCTCGTGGGAGTGCTCATTTGGATTCTCGAATCGAAGTGATAATATCACAATAAGAAATCTTGTTTCACACACGCAACACCTGAATATCTCACAACCTGTACCATTTAAAGCAAACAAGTATTTAGTGTTTTCATTGTTTGACTTCAATACTAACGAATAAAACTATAACCCAAAAATACTTATAACTTAATCATATTCAAGTCTTTTAGTTCAGGTGTGTTGTGACGAACAAATTTGCTTCTACAATTAGATATTTTTGCATTCGTCCACGTCATAATTTGCTGAAGCCTATCATCGTCAAATAGTTTATTTCAGATACTAAAGGGATCTTTGTCATCGTCAGGTGGAGGTGTACGAACTCTAGCAACAGGTGGTCTCCTTGGCCACGTATAAGGATTTTTTCCCTAATAATATTTAGATTTTACTTTTGAACATCTCTTAAGAGTCCTTTGACACGGGACTAATTTTAGTACTAAATTTAGCAAACAAAGTGCGCCCGCTGATCCAGTATACCATTTAGTACAAAATTATTGTTTGTATGACATGTAAGTAGAAAAAAACAAAACACGTATAAGGGCATGCGCGGTAGAGGCAAAATGTCAAAATATATAAAAAATTTTATATTTTGTGGTTAGATTAGCTTCGGTTGACAGATCTTATCTATGTTATCTGTATTAGGCTTAAAAAGTGAATTTTTTGAAAATATGGCTCGTTTGAAGCAACTCTTAGAAGCAGCAGCAGTAAATATACATTTAATACTAATGATTGCAATTAATAAAAAACGGAAGACGAGAAATCTTCAAAAAAAGCGCAAAATTTGGGTGAAAGATTGGAAAAACCGACGATCAGATGGCAGGGACGTATTGACGTTATTAGATGATGAATTGTTACTTGACGACCCATCTGCCTACAAAAATTTCATGCGTATGGATAAAAATTGTTTTAAAAAATTATTGAGCAAAGTAAATCGTCTTGACAAAACAAGATACAGTTATGCGTGATAGTATTCCAGCTCAATCAAAGTAAGATGTTTTCTGTCCGATTCTGTTTCTTTTATAGTGAAATTCTAAATTTTAGGTTAGACACTACCTTGCGTTTTTTTTAGCTCTGGAAGGATGTTACCGATCATTAATGTACAGCACGAGAATTGAGGAAAGCACCATTTCAAGATTTATTACTACAGTTTGCGATACTATATATGAATTTCTGAAAAATGACTATTTGAGGGTAAGAAGCACCCTTATTGACAGAATTATGTGCATGGGATATTCTTTTGTACACACCTAATAACCAAGAATCTTGGCTTTCGATAGCTAAACAATTTGAAGAATTCTGGCAATTTCCAAATTATTTTACACATTTAGTTTAGACAACCTGTTTCAGCAATGTCATATTACAACTACAAAGGCACCAATTCAATTGTTCTTCTAGCTATGGCAGATGCACGTTACAAATTTACTTATTTTAAGTGGGATTCAATGGACGTATAAGTGATGGTGGTGTTTTCAAACAGAGCAATTTATCAGAAGCTATAAAAACAAACAGCCTACATTTTCCAGACGACCGCATATTACCTGGATAAGATTTAAAAATACCTTAGTAATTATGGCTGACGATACATTTTCACTTTCTAAAAGGATTATGACGCCTTATCCAAGTAGGGGCTTAACATACGATCAACAAGTATTTAATTATAGATTTTCTAGAGCTCGAAGGATTATTGAAAAGTCCTTCGGAATCTTGGACAACAGATTTAGGGTCCTTATGACTCCTATACAGTTGTCGACTGAAAAAATACGAAAAATTACATTGGCATGTTTAGCTCTTCATAATTTCTTAGTTACGGAAAATTTCGCATCATATACAGAAGTTACTAAGAAAGAAAACCATTGTCTTCCAAATAATAAGCATCATATTGGTAATCGCTCAGCAGTAATAACCTTGTAGGTTCAAGAAAATTTTAAATATCATTTTATCCGTGAAATTGGTTCCGTTGAATGGCAAAATGATGCAATTTCAAGGCATAATAGGTAACATTTGCCATAATAATATAAAAATAATTTATTTATTTCTTTTATTTAAAATATCTTTTCTAGCTTTATATAATATTTCTGATATTTGCTGAAAACCTCAGATTCAGATTCTTTTGTCATCTTCGGATTTGAAAAATCATTTTCAGGCACTCTTTAATTTCTTTTAATGATTCCATAATTACATCTTCACTTTCTAACTTTCTCTTTTTTAATTTTGGTATTTTAGAGATTTTAATTAGTCTAAATGGGGAATTTGACTGAAATTGCAAGTTATAAATAAGCTAACTAATATGTTAGGTTAGATTAACTTACACTATTAGCTTGACTATTGTTAATGATACCAACATCTTCATTTTATGGCAAAATAAAAGATTGTGACGCTGTCTCTGATATGGTTGGTGATAATAAATTTGTCTCTTATGTTTTCATATCCATCGACTTGGGAATCTACGACGAATTCTTGTGATACAGAATCTGTAGATTTGCTCGGTATGCTTTATTATAAACATCATTGTTTCATAATACCACAAATTTGGTTTATATACCTAACATATTACAGATATAAACATTTGCATTATTTATAGTTTCATACATTACATACCTCATTTGCACCCATTCCACCATGACATGAGCTGTTATATTTTCGATACTGAGTAAAGAAATTTGTTTTTATATTATTAAATTTGTAGACGTTCCTCATTGTTAAAAAATGTTTTTAGTAATATATAAATTTCGGAAATATTTGTAGTTAAACAACAATAAATAACTTTTAAACGAATCAAGGATTCGGACCTTTTCTTTATAACACTTGGTAGAACCGACGGTGATACCTAACTTGCTTGGACAACGGCTTCTTTGAAAATGATGAGCGGCGGCAAATATTTGTCATTTGCCGAGACACACGCAAGAACCATTATGGATTCCCGCCCAGAACCTCCAGATACACGATATAGAGTTTGACCCTTGGATTCTGTAGCTCGTACCCTGAAGGATCACTACTGAGTCCATTCTTATTAGCGTTAAATACAAACATAGCTTTACTGATATCATCAAGGTCATTGTTTTTAATAATTTTCTGCAGTTTGTCATAAAAATCGTAAATGATTTCTGGCTATCATGCATCATTGAATGGATTTATGAAAAATCTTAGAACGGGTTCGAATGCTGCAAAATCTTCAAATCTAGAAGAAAACTCTTCTATTAACTTATCTATAATTTCTAAATATGATGTAACAGTCAAATTTTCATTATTTAAATTTAAACTCTCAACAGTATATTTTATATTTGGGAAATGTGATAATGATTTTTTCAATAGATGGGATTTCAACAACACTAACTTGCATTTGAATGCATTTACTGCACTAATCATGTCAGCGATATGCTGATTTTTCCCTTGTATTTTTAAATTTAATTCATTCAACTTTGCCGTTATATCTGTCAGAAATCCGAGGTCGATTAGCCAATCTTTATTTTATAATTGCTCGTAAAATTCGCCTTTTGATGCAATAAATTCCTTTATTTGTGGCAAAAGCATGATAAACCGCTCAAGTATTTTACCTCTGCTCAGCCACCTCACTTCAGTATGTAAAAGAAGATCTGTGAACTGAACGCCCTCATCTTCTAAAAGTAATTTAAACAATCTGTGTTGCATAACTCCCGATCTTATGGAATTAATAATTTTTGTTTGTTTGTTTTTGTAAATACGTGTTGAAAACCGATTGTTTTTGAACATAACGTTTCCTGATGTATGAGGCAATAATAAGAAATAAATTTCGGGAATAAGGAATCCTCTCTACATAAGGCAATAAATCCTTTTTTCTTACCAGTCATCGCTGGTGCCCCGTCTGTTGTAATTGACGATAACACAGGCCCACAAAAAAAAAAGTGGTGTGTGCTGGGTGTCGGACCCACATAGTCCGGCGTATTTTTTCCCGCTGAACACGAATCTGTAGTCTAAATTGGGGGTCAAACTGCTAAAAGTAGAGAAAAACCAAAAAAACCGATAAAAATCACGATCTCGTATTTTTTTCTGTTTGATATTATCATTCTTATAATTTTCGTCTTTTCCTGACCCTTTTTTCTTCAAATGACCTGTGAAGTGGATTTCTGCTACGTTTTGTTCCTTTTTCTTGAGTTTCTCTGTGTAGCATCCAACAGTAATCTGCAAACATATTTATTCCCCACTGTCCCTGAAACCGCCGTTCAAACTCTTTGAGATCTTGGTGAAATCTTTCTCCTTGCTCTTCACTGAAGTCTCCGTTATTCTCCGGGAATTGGTCAAGATGCGAATCAAGGAAGTGCATTTTCAAATTCATTAGGCAACCTGAATGCTGAAAATTTCTTATCATATTTGCCATTATGCTTTTATAATCAGCATCCTTGGTATTGCCTAAAAATTTGGTACACACTTCCTTGAAACTTAACCGCGATGCCTTTTCTTGGTCATCCATGACTGCAACAAACCCTTCATCTTTGAATAACTTTCGGATTTCCGGTCCATCGAAGATGCCTTCCCTTAGTTTAGCATCAGATTTTTTTTTAAACACAGTACGCAGGTACGTAAAACATTCACCATTTTTATCAAGAGCTTTGACATACTGTTTAATTAAGCCAAGTTTTATATGAAGAGGAGGAATGAGAATTTTGGCTGGATCAACAAGCGGTTTCTTTATTATATTATGTGATCCAACCTTAAATGAAGATCGTAAAGGCCATTCTTTTTTTACGTAGTGATTTTTTCGATCCCTACTGTCAAACATACACAAATAGCATGGATATTTTGTGAATCCAGATTGCTGTCCAAGGATCATGGACAAAATTTTTAAATCACCACATACTTGCCACTTATGTTCTTCGTACTTTATTTTCTTTAGGACAACTTCGAGGTTTGAATACTCTTCTTTAAGTACAGTGGAGTGGGCTAAAGGTAGAGGAGCGAATTTGTTGGTGTTGTGGAGAAGGACTGCCTTAAGACTCTGTTGAGACGAATCAATGAATAACCGCCAATTTTCTGGCTCATATAAATTTGGCTTAAATTTATCGATAAGTCCTTTTACATCAGTGCAATAGAGTAAATCTTCATTTTTTTCAAAATATTTACGGAAGGCTTCTTCTCGATTCCGATAAAACGAAACTTTAGTACCTTTTGTCAATAGATTTCTCTTTTTCATATTCGAAGCCAATATTTCAGCCGCTTCTTTTGAGAGTTTAGCCTCTCTGAATAAATCATTCAGATGTTTTTGATCGTATTTTTCCGGCTTCCGATCTTCACCAATAGGTCTGTATTCTTCATTGCTCGAAAACTCTTCTTCCTCATATTCGCTAGAAATGTTTTCACTACTAGTATCAAACTCTTTATCAATAAAAGCTGAATTTTCAGGATCGACGTCGACTTCCATTGTGTCTAATCCACTAGTCAGACTGTCTTGTGACGTGTCATCTTCTAAACCTTCTATGAAGTTTGCAACTGGTTGTTGAACATTTGACACAGAAGGATAAGAAATTTTATCCTTATGCATTCGGCCCACAGTGTTGACATTTGTTGTGCAAAAGTAACAATTACTTGCATCAAGTGGCTTTTTCCATATCGCTGGAGTTTTAAATTTAAGATTCGCCTTGACTTGGTGCTTTTCAAATCTATTGATCATATTATAACATGAGCCACAAACAAAATTGCGTATCCAATTTTTGAGATCGAGGGAAACTTTCATATTGAAGCACTTTTCATACAAAGTCACGAAACGATCTGTTAGTTTCTTTGTATTTTTTATCCCTATGTACTTTGCACAAACGTAGCAAAAAGCATTGGGATTTCCAGTACATTTGTGATTGCCACGAGTACTAGAAGTTCCAGCAAAATTTTCAGTCGAAGAATCCATGAAAATAAATAAACCCCGCACGCTAGAATACCTAGGCCTAAGTATGAGGGCTTTCCGACTTTGACAAGGACAATGTCAACTCGTCGTCGGACACACTACGGCATCATTCTCATATTCTAGCGCTTCCCTGCAAAACAGCGCGCCTTCGCTGGCTTCGATACGCCGAAATGTTGACTAGCGAATCATTCTACACATCCCGATAAAGGGCAGTTGTCATCGTAGTCCAATCATTCCGGAGTAGCAGGTTTCTGCCGGTAAATGTACCGATTTAGTTAACCATTTCCTTATTTTTTGTCAAAAACAAAATATCATCTATGTGACACTTAAATAAGACACAATAAGTAGTGAATTAACGTATTTGCACATTACGGTTGGATATTACAGAGAGAAACAAGTAGAAACTGCAAGATGATAATATCATACAGAAAAAAATACGAGATCGTGATTTTTATCGGTTTTTTTGGTTTTTCTCCACTTTTAGCAATTTGACCCCCAATTTAAACTACAGATTCGTGTTCAGCGGAAAAAAATACGCCGGACTATGTGGGTCCGACACCCAGCACACACCACTTTTTTTTTTTTGTGGGCCTGTGTAACTTTTGTACAGGTAATTTTACATCTGTTATATACTTTTTAAAAGTAGAAAAGATATCTTCTCCTCTGGTGCTTCCCTTTAATGGCAGAACTTTAAAACATTCTTCTTTTGTTGTAAAATCAGAAAATACCATCTTCACGCAAATTGCTAATTGTGATATATTTGTCACTTCTGTCGATCATCCATCTGTAGCGAAAAGAAAATACAATTTTCCATATCATTTGCTAATTCTGCCTCCAAATTCTCCGCAATTACTTCAATTCTTCTAGTAAATTCTCATGCCAAAAAACATAAAGTTTCCAATTTTCCAGACGATACTGCTTAAAATCACAAAATTATTAAGAAGTTTCAAATTAAAATTCCAACTTTGAACACCCTGCAACTCGTAAACCTGCAACATTTGTATAAAGCATGTTAAGCGTAATCACTATATTTTGGTGTTCGAATATATTGACTTGATTGTACTCAAAGGACCAAAAGAAAAAATCTTGCTTTTAACGAAAACGTGGTTTTTATTTTACGGTCTCTTTTCGAATGTGTATAATAGCATAATGTCGAGGGTTGACCAGGCAGGCAGGCACCCTCTGGTGGGAGAGGGAAAGGCAGGTAGAGAGATTTCTCTCTTCTGGAGAACAAAAATAAAACGAAAAAATATAAAAATAAGCTTATGACAAATGTGACAAATTTATAACAAGAAACCTTTACACAACAAAAAAAATTAAATTGCTTATTGCTAATAACTATAAGTCTTAGGCAAGAGGTAAAACACACACATTTTTAAGAGCGCCTTTAAAAAGGCCATTCGCGGTTTTGATGGTCACTACGCGCACTATTCTGTCATTGCCTGGATGTAGGGCCTCTATGCGTCTCAGATTCCACTTCAGTGGCAGAAGATTGCTGTCCATTAGCACCATCACGGTACCTGGAGTGATCGTTGTGGCGAGTCTATGTCTCCTTGGACGGGTTTGCATCTGGGTCAGATATTCTCTGGACCAGCGGTTCCAGAAATGTTGGCGCAGTTGTTCTATTCGTTGCCAGCGAGATAAACGACTTAGGGTACGTTTATGCTGAAGCTACGATTAACGATTAGAGCAGCGAGGAGAGCAGTGATAAAAAGCATCGCGTAGCGCTCTGCTTCTATGTGGTGTTCACGTCGGAGCTGAAATAACAGAACAGAGCAAGTCAGTGTTTAAGGGGTAACACCACTATAATAGCCAAAAAAAAACGTGTTTTTTTGTCATTTTTTTTGGGTGGAAGGAAAGATAATAAAATTATAATGTTGAGGGAAGTTATTTAGTGTATATTTAAATAACAAAATAAAAAATTATTATAAAAAAATATTCAAAAATGACGGCACCACAGCCATTTTTGCGAGGCACGTAGAATTTGAGGCGCTCTGCGGCACGCAGTGTAGCTGCTGCAAATTTGGATCTAGAAAAAAAAAGAATGAAAATTGTTGCAGTTATGCCGCGTGCCGTTTTGAAAAATCGTGTTTCGAGAAAAACGCATTTAAAGTTTTGAAATGTATTATAGACATGAAAAAATGTTAAATTTGACAGTTTAAATTTTTTTACCATTAATCTGCTATCCCAGGATCATACAGCTGCCCTTCTATATTTAAGTGTTCTTCCTCATTCTCTTTCCTCGATGATTTTATATTAGAGCGTGCTTCTTTTGCCGCATCTGACAAAGACCGCTCAGCGTGCTTAACCCGTTTAGCATAGGCTCCAAGACAAAAATTATATGATTGGACGCCAACATCAATCTCCAAAACTTTCATAATTTGTAAAATATTACTCAGACCATCGTTGAAATTACACACAGCAATATCAGTCGCAATATTCAAGACTTTTTTGCCGCTTGAATAAGATTTCGGAGCCAAATTCCAAACAGTAGCATTAAAACTTTCGTTGCTATTTTGCGTATAGCCTCCTAAGCAACGGTTTAGCAACTCGTCTCGGCTCAACTCTTCATAAATCGGTTTAATGTAATTAAACACTTAAACGTGCCAAAATTCCGTCAAGTCAGCTTGTTCTACATTGAATAAATGGTTTTGATTGTACGTCATTCTTGGTGTTCGAATGCTAGAGGCACAACTCATCGGTATCGGTTTTGGGTTTAATTTACCTTTACTCGTCCATACGTTGGACTGTTTTTCGAATAATTGTGAATTTGTTAGAAGTTGTTGGTGCGGTAAATTTTGTTTGGGGGTTACTTGAATTGGTCCTTGTCGGAAGAGTGTGTTTTGTTGCGGCATTGACCACATCGGTCGATTATAATACGCTGGTGATTGCTGGAAAGTTGGCATACTTTGAAATTTTTGTTGGGTGATTGGTTTTTTATTTGATATTGAAGAAACATTGCCTTGTCCTCGTTGTAAATATCTTATGTTATTTCCCTCCTGAGTATACTGTACAGCGATGGACAGCATTTGAGGACGCATCGCTCTTATTGTAGAACCCAGTGGTTCTTTTAGACCTGCCAAGAACGTAGTTAAAGCATGTTGCTGAAAAAATTGCCTCTTGCTTTCTTTTATGATGTCATTGTCTGTGTGGAGTTCGATGTGGTTGGAGATGGTATTAAGCAATCCCATAAGCTTTTCGTAAAATTGAAATGGTGTTCCATTTTGTTGTCTTAGATTGATTAAATCTCGCGTAAGAGAATTTTCGTCCCTCTGATCGTCAAAGTGTCTAATTAAAATATCCCTAATTTCATTAAATTTTTTGTAGCCATAGATCGAAACTACTTCTTTGGTCCTGCCTTTTAATTTATTTACTATGCCTTGCAATAAAAAAATATTTTCTATACAATCTTCAGCCTTATAAAACTGATTCATTAATACTACTGCTACTTTAATAAATTTATATAACTCGTTCGGATTGCCGTCGAATTCAGGCGAAATTGATAAATATTTTACGTCAAATTCCCTAAATGCCATTGAGAATGGTTTAGAAAAATTCTTTGTGATTAAATTATTACTAATTGTCAGCTTATTGAATATTTATCCTAAATCTAATACCTCGCTCGGTTCGCCTTAAGGACTAGCGTTTGGTGATTCGCTTAAATCTAACTCTGCATTAAAATCTTCTAAGGAATTGGTAACAGAGGAGTTTGACATGGAAACACTTACGACAGCACTAGGAGATCGCCTACTGATATCTTTCGGGACGTCGTCCGTGTCAGGGGCTCTCTGTTGGTCCGTCGTGGAACTCACAAATTTTTTCGATCGCAATTTAACGTTTAAAAACGAAGAGGGTCCTTTTCACGGAACTCTAGCGCGATCCACCGACTGAGCCAGGAAATTAATTTTTTAAAATTTTGTTTCATTTTAAAATTGCACAGATAGGTTTTTACATATGTAAACTAATTTTATATCATACAAGAAGAAACAGTCAGACTGAATAATAATATGTTTGTCACTCTTTTATAACATTTGTAACACTAGCGACGTCGCAGCGTCTCTGATTACGCTGCGGCGCGGATTTTTTTGCTTTTAACCAAGTTGTGGGATATTTTATGAAGATGACGTTTTTCACCTTTTTCTTAGTAAAATCTAAACAAGCTGGTATTTAATTGTTTTCTTAACGAAATATTGGTGAGCATAACATTTTTAACGACGTTGCCTATTTCATATTGATACCGCGTTAGTCGTGATAACATATTTTTAGAAGGATTGACCGGGAGGAACGGCCAATTTGGGCGAAAACAAATAATTTTTGGATTAAGACCGCCATCGTCAAGTGTTTTCAAACAGAAAAAGACGGTGTTCCATATAAACATGGAAAACGACAACTATCGCTCAAAGATGGCAGTACTTACGATACGTGTCATTAGAAAACTAGAAAAGATGGCGGTTGACATTCATAGATGGCAGCACTAAAGGAGGCATGTCGTTTGAAAATCAAACAAGGAAAATGGTGGATAACGGTCACAAGGCTTGAAAAATGAGAAAATATAGGGTTTTAACCATAAATCCAGACAATCCAGCTAATACGTACCGCAAAAAAAATTCAAATATTAACGGAAAAGCAGACACTCTGCGAGCACGTGGCTTAAAATTTACGAAAGGAAATTTTGTCAGGCTGAAAGGGGGCAAGGTGAATGATGCAAGCAGTATTAAACAAACAAACAAACAAAAAAAAATAATAACACTGATAAACACTAAACAAGAAAAAAAATGCAAAAAAAAATAAAATACTTACGGTTTTTAAGCTGGGGTCGCAACGATGCACTATCAATGTCGTACGTCGGCGTCGGTAGAAAATTTGCGGTCAAAGCGCTAGGCAAATGGGCAAAAGGTCGCAATGGGAATTGGGCGGCTGAAGATTCTCGACGGTTGGAGAAATCTTGCGCTGGTGGAGTACTGGCGACGACGACAGCAGAGAGGGAACTGATTTTACTCCCGAGGGACTTGAGTGAATCACAATTCACTCATTAGGGGTGCCTAGCGCTTTGATGCAGCGAGTGTCGTCAAAAGCGGGAAAATTGAAAATATATTTATTTCGCTCCGGTATCAATATATTTTGTAACTCTGTAATACTGATACGTAAGATATACCACGTCCAGCGAGACACACTTATATAGGGTCCATATTTAAAGGTCATGTAGGGGAGACAAAAGGAAATTAAACGGTTTAATAAATATGTGATGGAATATTAAGGTTTACTGAGATAGCAAAAAAAATACGTATTTTTTAGCTTTTTTGCAAACATTTATTATTTAATATTTTATTTTGTGGAGGCAAAATACCAAATAATATAACTGTTCGCAAAAAAGAAATAAAAGTACATATTTTGTATGCTATTTCAGCAACCCTTGATATTCGACAGTAGGTTTACTAAGACTTTTTTATTTGCTTTTATTTCCTCTACACCTCCTTTGAATATGGACAGTTTCTCCCCAATCACCTTGTATGTAAGGATCCCTAAATTATTTCTAAAACGTAAATAAAACGGTATCTTACCTGTAAAAACGCAATATATTTAAATACTCCTACCTACACATTGGAAGACAAAAGCAAATATTTAAGTCCTTTGGCTTTTCCATTGTGTGTCAAATTTCAATAAAATAAATCAACGGATATTTTTAAACATAAAATAGCAATTACTATTTTTCTATTTAACACCTTGTAATTCCGAAACTTAGGTTTTTAGGACAACTGTTTATAGATTTTTTTTCACAATTTAGGAGAGAAACACTTCGATATAGCAGAACGTATTTAAAGACCACCTGTAAATAGACGTAAAATAAATAAAAATAAATTGTTTAATTTTGTAGAGGTCATTTAATGAAGAAACTATCTTCGAATGAAAATCTGACAAACATTTAGATATTATTACTTCGTAATTCATTATTAATATATGCTTGTATTAATAATGAATTACGAAGTAATAATTGCTTTGCACTTTTTCTTCTTCTGAAACTTCCTTACATTTGTCCATTTTTGGCAATTTTCTTACATTTTCAATTATGTTTGAAAACTTCCCTGGCTTTATGCTTTTTGGGAGTTGTCCAAGTGTTACCTTAAAATAATAATATTGAAGATTTTTGCTTTTAAGTTTATGTTAACTTACATTTTCCTAAGATTTTTCTTTTTATTTGGTTGCTAACCCAGTATTTAATTTGTGCTGGTGTCCTCTTTCCTAATATTGCATTTTTGCGACTAGTTTCAAAACATAAAGATGTTGAAGGCAGCGTATTATTTTTAATATAGTCGTTAAAAAGTCTGCGACCTTCAGTTCTCTCAGGGGGGACGATGTCTTTTTTTTTTGGGAAAAACGCTCTGGAGTTACACCTTGAAAACCACGAATTGGAGAAAATACTAGATTATTTAATTTAATTTATCGTTATTTATACTTAAAAATATAGTTTGCTCTCCACTATTATACAGAGAAAATAACACAAAATATGTATTTTGCATTTTTTAGGATACATCGACCGACTGTATCTGTCCTATTTGTGTGGTCATTCGCTTCAGATAAAATAGTATCTGAAAACAAAAAATAGTGCTTGTGCTATTCACAGATATTCTAGAATTAGTTCTCGATATTTTAATACTTTATACAGGGTATCCTGAAATTAGTCTGAAAGATTTTAACAAAAATATGTGAAAATGTTCATTTAAATCCATATCGGAAGAAGTTTTGTTTTCAAGATACAGGATGTCAAAGATAAAATGTGATTATGGTTTTTCATTGATTTTTTTGAAAGAACTAAAATTCAACACAATTATTTAAGTTTTCATGTTCTATAAAATTAACTGCAAAATATTATACAGCGTGGATCAGTGGCTGGAAAAACTGGGGGAACGACTTAGTAAAATTCTCCCTAATTTTGTTATTTTCGCTTTTTTTGATATTTTAAGCCTATAATCTTTTGGAGGGGACCTTTGTTACGTAATACTTTTATATTACCTAAAAAACTTACCATTTAATATAGTTTAATAGAGAATTACAAGGTCCCTAAAATCTTAAAAAAGATCTATCGCATGACCCATATTTCTATGTTTTCACTATCACAGAGATGCCTTCACGTGTAAAATAAATATTTTGTAGAATACACAAAATAAAGAAATTAACCTGCGTTACGAATCACCTTTCATCTGCACAATATTTTATAATAATTACTACACAGGGTAAGTCAGAAAGAACGGACCAACGATAAATTGCATATAATAGATATCAAAATATTACGATTGAGCCCAACATGCCTTATACCAATACCACTGGTTCAGGAGATACAGGGCGTTTAAATTTTACTTTTTTTACCTGAATTGTTTCCCTAATTTTAAATTTATAGCATCAAACTTTCTGAGTTATTAAGAAATTTCATAATAAAATTGAAACACTAAACGCCCTGTATCTCTTAAACCAGCGACATTGGCATAAGGCATATTGAGCTCAATCATAATATTTTGGGGTCTAGTATCTTTAGTTTAACGTTGGTCCATTCTTTCTGATTCATCCTGTATATTATGTTTTTATGTATACTTCATACAAACTGGTCAATCTATCCAATAAACCCATAAACGAAAACGTAATTAAATTTATTAAAAATATGTGTGTTTAGATATTACTATGTAAAAAAAAATTGCAAATATATTTACCAACCCTAATTAAGCGTTAGGTACTGATTATGCTATATTTTCAGTAAAACCGACACACATATAAAATATTTTTTGTAAAACTGACATTAAAAATGACATTTTTAGTTCATGGACAAGTGAACTAAAAATTGACTTTTATAATGAGACATGTCAAAAACACTTTTAACACTAGTGCGAAAAATACTTTTTCGCACTAGTGTTAAAAGTAACATGTTAAAAGGGAAGGTGTATAGATATCGTTCAAGGTGCTTTAGACAGTTGAAAAGTATCTTTTGTTTACAAAATTTACGTAGAAAAAAATCAAAAGCTATAAATTGAAAAATATTTACTTTACTTGGTACAAAGATGAAGGTCTGATCATCCGGAGAATCGGACCACTTGAGATCGGACCAAGGGAGTTCTACAGTATTGATAAAATTAGGAAGAATATATTATTTAGAAACATCATATATTTATTTATTCGTACACTTTTACACTATTTATTTAAAGACATTAATATTTATATTACAATGCGAACAGTTACTTATGTTAATTCCCTGAGAAGTAACTGCCGATGTGTTCGGTTTAACTGCAATACTATCATTTACGTCACCTGATGACGCTAATGTGAAAGTAGAAGGGTTCTCTAGAACTGCAGAGGTACTGGTGCTCGGAATAATTCTCCCAGCAATTTTAGTTTTACTTGCAATAAATCCTCAAGGTACCCCTCAGCCACGGCTGAGGATTTCCATCCCCCATGTCGTTTTATTGCAATTAAATTAGCTCCCGAATCTGCTAATAAAGATGCAGAAGATCTTCGAAAACAATGATCAGTAAACTGCTGCGGGTCTCGCAGATTCAGAAATTCGGCATAATTAGCAGGAATCTTCCCAAAAGGATTTATCCCAACAGGTTGAATAGTACATTTTCCGTAAGCGTAATTTAAAAAAAAGCGACGGCGGGTAACGGCGGCTGGTCGTAATGCAGCATATTTATGATAATAATTCATGTAACTTCCAACGATGCAAAAACTTCGATGAATGTTGGTTATAGTCTCCTGAATAGGAATCAACAAGGACTTTTCTATATCGTCCAAAGTTAATTTGCAAAGTTCCTCACGACGGCATGCTCCAAATAAACCAAATATTGATGCCACTTTTATCATTAGATATTTGATGTCTGGAGCTTTTTTAAAAATGTATTAATTTGTTCTTTAGTAAATATTTTTGATTTTTTTGGCCGATATTTCTACACTTTTTCGTTTCAAAAACGCTATTATCTTGTAATACTTGCTTATATCTATATTTTTCTTGACTTGCAAACTAGCTTTTGCCATCGAGAAATTAGACCAGTGGTGACGCCTTCCATAACTTTGATTTTTCTTCGAAATAAGCCAAAAGTATATTTTCAGTGAACTTATCTGCTACTTTTTTCATTTTACACCATTGAGTTAATCTGTTATATGCTATATCATATTGTCTTCGTGATTTTTGAGGCAACAAATCTAAAGTTGCCCTATTTGCTGCTTCTTCAACATCTACTGGGATAATAAAGTTACTTTCATTTTCCGTATTTTCTTCCAGATCCATTTTTATTACCCACCAAATTTACAATGCTTAAGGGCAACTTCAATTGTTGTTACTAATAAACAGTAAACAACTTACAACTGTTTTACCTAGTTACCCTTTGTCCACTGCCTACCTGACTTGATTGTCACATAGATTTGTCAGGTATGTAATCTGACACGTAAGCGATAGATCGGGAATTCAATCACACAGACAGCATTTTCTGCTTTTATTTAACAGTTTTACAAAAAATATTGTATAATACACTTGTTAAAAGTGATTTTATTTTAAAAAATGTCACTTTTAACACTTGTATCATAAATAACTATTAAAAATATATGGGTTTATTGCATTTATTTTAGTTTAATACAAGTTATGCATAATTATAAAAATGCAAACTAACCTGAATTTTCTTCTTTTTGTTGGTTTGAGTGGGATGGACCTGCAATACAATTCTCCTCTTCAATGTTGATTGGCAGAGAAGCTAAAATGTAGTCAGTTAATATATTTACATAGAAAGGCTCAGCACTTACATTCTTGATGAGAGATATCTTCTTGCGAACTATGTACCACGGTTTTGCATGTTTGGTTTGCCATTGCACCAGCTTCTTCAAGCAATGTGGGCATGGTAAGAAGTTCCCTAGTTGCTATAGGAAGTCTATATATTTTTTCCTATGAATTGCTTCGTCATGCCCCATAAAATTTGCCAGGTCTGAAACCTGTTCTTCTTCAAGGTTTCTAGATTTGGTAAATGTAACCAATTGTTTTCTTAAGTTAGTTCCAGTTATAAGTAAAGGGCATCTGACTCCGCTTCTTTGGGAGTATTCTCTTAAAATATTACATGCCCCCAAACGTGTGGCGTCCAAATATCCCAAATACATTTGTATCTGCTGCTGATCTATGCATTAACAATAATTCAATGTATTAAATGCAAAATTTGGGTAATATAACTGGTACAGTTTTATTGAGTTGGTCCCTAATAAGGATTCTTATGTATTCTGTATTTTTCTCGAAACCTGATAATAGACTAACGAGAGAAGGATCCTCTATTAAAGAAGATATTGTCTCCTTTCTATCTAGGTCCTTTATTAGCATTCTCTCCAATTCACCTGACATACATCTATTAAAACTTTGAACATATGCTAAGGTAACTTTTCAACTTTTCCATGTTTTTCTATCAAAATTTTGCATCAAAGAAACCTAAACTTTTTTCTGAATGTTTTGTAGATAAGTATTAAATATTTTAAGTACGTCGTGGTTGGGACTGAATCTTGGTTTTTTCTTCGGATTTCACTCCTGTTTTCTGTTGCTGGTTTGTTTATAAGTGTGCCATAATCTTCTTCAAACAACTTTTTAAAATCTTTAATGCATTATCTTGATTTTTTATACATTCTCCAATTAAAGTGTTACAAACACTTTCAACTGTCGTCCCCAAATTTATGGCAGCTGTTGGTGTCTTAAATTTATCCTTTTCTGCATCAAATTTTCCAATTCGCGAAGCTACAGTAACAAAGACATCAAAATGTTTTGGATTTAATGTAGAAGCTAAATCTTTTATCGAAGGGTCAAGATTTTTCATTTCAAACAATAAAGCGGTCAAGGATCTTATCTTGATTCTTATTAAATCATGATGATGGTTATGTGATTTGTACTTAATGCCTAGTATGTTAACATATACAATTAGCAACCAATCGTAATCTGCTTCTTGTATAGCTTGAGTTCTCCTTAATTTAGAAAAAAACCTCTTTTTTTAATGAATCACTTGCTCTAGAATGTATCTCATTCTTAAGCGCTCTCGACTTTTGTACCCTTCTCGTTACTTTGAGTTCATTTTGCAAAGGGTTTTTGCGGAATAAAATCCTTTACAGTTAAAGCATATATCTAGGTCTTCTATTGTTGTTTTGATCTTTAATTGTGGGCGTCTAGTCAAAATGTGCTCTTCTTTATTAACTTCAATATAATATATATGTAGGATCCTTCTTTTCTAATTGACTCTAGTATTGGCAACCTTTCAGGAGCACCTAATTAATAATAGTAATAAAGCAAGAAATAAAAAATTTGGAAAAAGTAATTTCAAGGAAAAAGTATCTTATGTATTCGGAAATTCTTAGTAAAAAAGACACAAGGTGTTAAAATTTGAATAAAAAAAAGTTTTTATTGTTTCATTTTCAAGTTTTCAGAGTTATTTAAACTAAATTTTGCACACATGGTGTGTAGGTAAAGGATCATAAAATAAGAGAAAATTAAGTTTCTATCTTAATTAGCGAAGTTGCGGGTGTTTTGAAAAAAAAGTAGTACGCTACTAAACAAAATGAAATAAAATAAAATTTTTGGATAAAGTGTTTAATTCTGAAGAAGTTATGTTTTACGTAAGAACTGTTCGAAAACAATGAATGTATGCTGGTCTTTAAATAATCACCTACTAACACAAAGAGGGGTAAGTTTAAGATGCTACGATACGGGTTAAAATGAAATGAATTAACAGTTTTGAAAAGTTGACCCTTAACGTTCTTTCATATTTGTCACTATTGTGACATAATTTAAATTTTTGGGACTTTCCCTAGTGAAAGTACGAGTGAGAGTGATGTTTTTTTTCAAAACCAACGACATGACGCAACCAGTGGCAAATACGGAAAAGTGTCAAGAAATAACTTTTGTTCAAAATTAAATATTTTACCCAAAACAGGTATTTTATTCCATTTCTCCAGTGGTGTACCGCGTTTTTCCTACAATAATATCACAGATTACTCGTAATTCCCCCACTGGTTGAGATAGAAACTTGGTTTTATTTTATTTTGTGATCCTTCATTCATATACCATATGTAAATTTTTTTTTTAAATATCTTAGAAAACTTGAAAGTGAAAAAGTAAAAACTTTTTTTTAATTGAAATTTCAACACCTTGTACCTTTTTTACTAAGAGTTTCTGGATACATGTTCATAGGAAACTTTTTGCTTAAAATTGTTTGTTCTATCTCCTGCTTCATATAAGGCATTCAAAACGGGGATACTGTATATATCAGGGCCTGTTCTTGCGTAACAAGGAACATGGAGGATCATCTCGAGACCCTCGAAAAGTACACCGTGTTATTAATGAAAGTAACTTGGATCTCCTAAAGCAGATCGAGTGGAAATACATATGGATATAAAAAATGCAGATACAGCATTCTCTGTCTTTCTTCAAATTTTTAATTATGAATTCAATTTAGCTTGTCCAGAATTAATGGTTGGTCAGAAGTATAATACGAAGACATTAAATTGGTTTACTAAGGAGTTGCAATTAATGAAAGGCGAGCTAGACGCTATGGAAATTATAGTGAGAGCAACTAAAGATGATCAACTTCGTCTCTTATGTTTTTTTCAATTTATTTAACATTTCTTCGGCCCAGTTTGGAAATATTTAAATTTTTATGGTTTGTTGACAATTTTCTAAACAGTTTTTGAAATGCGACTACGTGATATTTCAATTTATTGAAAACGTCACTTCATGACAGTTCACAAATTAAGAAGTTATTTTATTTTACATAGAATAGGTATAATGAAAAATAGAAGACCAAAAATTAGATATGGAAAAAATAAAAATTTGGTTTTTTTGATAAATTAGGAAAATATAAAAAAATACATAAAAAAGTTGTAGCACTGGACATCGATGTTTCGCTCTCATTTGAGCTTTTAAAAAAAAAAATTTAAATATTTCCAAACTGGGCCGAAGAAATGTTAAATAAATTGAAAAAAACATAATATTTCCGGTCAATAAGGGTCTACCATGAAGAATTCGTCTCTTATATAAAAATATGAGATAAAATTATCAACAAAGTATTTCTGCGTCGAAAAGGGAAGCAAACTGTAAATACATCATGAATGCCGAAGACAAACAAAGAGCTATTTGGGATGTTATAAAAATGGAAACGAGAAGCAAATCGTATGTTAGAAAACCAGACATCACTAACTAAAATATTTTCTGTTTTCCATTGCCATCAGCTAATTTTACAAAATTCGAGCTTTCCTTAAAACTTTGATTTTCCTTCTTTACAATTTCGTATAACAAATGTCCAGCAACACTCTGTTTAGCAGCGGTATTAACAAGTCCTGTTCCCTGGTGCCCTAAAATTCCTACTTGCAAAATAGGTCGCGAACGCGGCGCAATGAGGGTTTCCATACACATAAATTCCGTGGCTGAGGGTTCTATACCATTGCATGAAGGACATTTGGATCGGATGTAACCAGGTTTTCCACAACCATAACACTGGATAGGAGTAGTTACTTTGTTATTGTCAGCAGTGGTTTGAGGGGTTGATGGATGAGTATTTGTTTGCGCTACCTGGGACTTAGTCGCGTTCTGTGTTTGGGAGATATTTAACTTTTTTCCCTCATTTGATTTAGATTCGGATTTAACTAGAAGTTTTCGACACTCATATTTCGTATAACCCACGTACTTGTAATACTGGCAACGCGGACGCATAATTTCTTTTTGTTCCACTGAAGCGCGAGTATCCGATACATAAGTTTCTTCAACTGACCTACAACTTTTCAAAAGTTCAGTAAAGGTAGATATACTGTCACGTGACACTTTTTCGCGAATACGGCGGTTTAGTAGTCCATATACCATGTCAATTCAAGTCTCTTCACTTAATACGCCTGGTGGTATTTGCGCAAGAATGGAACGAACTTTACAAATGAAAATATCACTCGGTGTATAAAAGTCTTGTTCATTGGCGAATAGTTCACGATACACACTATACGGTGGTTTCTGTGGCCCGAAAACAGTTTTTAATAGATCTATGGCCTCATCCCATGAATTAACAGAAGCTTTTACCCCTTGGTACCACGTACCTGCAAATCCGTTAAGTAACATTGGAAGTCCTTTGAGGGCGTTTTCGTTAGATATTAACGCGCAGTCCTTATAAATAATAATCGCGTCTATAAAAGCATTTACATCTGAGTCTTTAGTTCCGGTAAAGCGCGAAGAACAGTTCAAAAAGTTACCAGTCTGTGATTGTGCTACACTCGGTATTACACTACTAGGTTGATTGTTTATAGTTAACCTCGATAAGAATGTCTCAAATTGTTCGTTTGTAAACACGATATTTCCTGGCATTGTCGGAAATTGTGGTGCACAATTTTCTTCTTGAGACATGCTGCCGGTTTTATGACTACGAAGAAAGTAAACTCGCTTACCTTTCTCCTCCGTGTGTTTGTTCCATACACAACGGTATCCATCATCGTGGTTCTTTGGTAGTTTAACGCGGTTCCGAAACTTTCGTTTCTTTGACCGCCGTCTTTTAGTGAACATTACTGTGATGATAATTTTGTAAGCTGCGGAGACCGCCGATCGAAAGCTACTCAATTCACCTCCGATGGCAGGGGTCCGTGATCGATAGCAGTCACTCTAAAGAAGGCTACTCGGTCCACCTTCTTTAGCGCGTGGCGTCTACCGCGCTCGTGTTGTTAGGTGCGCTAGCGAGAGATCTTTTACCGGGCGCAAGCTACTCAATTCACCTTCGTCGATAAACGACCCTCGGTTGCGTGTTGTCGCACCAATTGAAAGGTACTCAATCCACCTTCAATGGTACGACTAACAACGGTGATTATCGTTTAGTTTCTGTTCATCTTTTGTAGAATCTGTCTGGGCCTTTTGTGCCTACTTTCAGTGGTATCTTCGTAATCTGTTATTTCAGAGATCTGTATGTTTGTATGAGTCTGCATTTTTGCATACGTTTTTGTGGCCAGTGTTTTGATGTGTTCCATAAGCGTTGGAATCTTCAGATCGTTGTGGATTTGCTCGTTTGTCATGTAGTAAGGCGCGTTGACGCATTGTCTTAGCGTTTTATTTTCAATTATTTCTAGCGTATGCAGTTGTCGTGGACTTGCTCTCAGCCAGACTTCCGATGCATACGTTAGATTCGGTCGGATGATTGCCTTGTACAGGTTTAGTTTGTTTCTGATATCCAACTTGCTTCTGTTGTTTAGGAGTGGGTAGAGATATCCTTTTAGTTGTTTGGTTTTCGTCGCGATGCTTTGAATGTGTGCATTGTATGAAAGTGTTTTGTCCAGGGTTACTCCAAGGTAGGGTAGGGTGGTATAAGATTGCGCAGTTTGCAATCAATAGGTCATAAAATAAAAAATATTAATCCTATCTGAAATCAATTATTTATTTATGTAACCTTATTAATATGGCAACAAATTATTATACGAATGGTAACAAAAAACATACAATCTTCTAAGTAATTAAACCAAAATCACAAATTGGGAATTGCGCAATTTTGTACACCCTAGTGTGTAAAATTGCGCGTTGAGATCGATAAGATTGCGCAACTATATTATTTGCACACATCGCAAATAAAATCGCCGGAGCCATTGTAGTCTGAACAGTTTTTATGCCACCACTCCTTACATGTATTGCATGCGATCCAGTCTTCTACTTCGTTACACCCACCACACTTCCAAATCTTCCTTATTATTGGTCTTTGGTTTAGATACTTTTTTCATCTTCTTTGGCTTTGGTTCAGATTTAGTCTTATTTTTCTGTTCATTTTCTTTCTCTAGTTGTGTTTTATATGGTGAACTGCTAATCACTTCTGATCTTTTGTGCTTCCGATTAGAACTCCTTTTTTGTGTAGATTTTGGCAATGGAATTAGGTCAGCCAACGGTGCTGAACTTACTTGAAGACTAGACATCGTTTTCACAACAGATGATGGCTTCTCAGATACAGGTGGATCAATTTCAACAGTCTCATTAAGCACGTTTATTGTTTGTACTGACGAAACGAAACACTTGCCCCAGAAATTGATTGCTCTTGATAAACAGACTGGGTATTTTGATTCTCTTCTGGGTCTTCCCGTTCAGTAACATCGCTTGCTAGGAAATCAGTTGGCTGTCTAAGAGAAATATCCGGGTGTCGTTTCAGAAAGCCACGTAACCACTCCTTCTCTGTCATTTTAGTTTCTCTGTTGAATCTATAAGGAATTTTATTCCTTTCTGCACACTCGAACGTTCCACTCCTCAATGTTTTTGGTGTTAAACCATAAAACATATCGTCTAAGATAGTCAACTGCTTGCAAAACTCTTCTTCTACCTCTTTCGAAAATGTTGTGTCATATCTGCGTAACTTTGTAGCACAATGTGGTTGTTGTAAAGTAGACTTTACCAACTCTAAAAACGCAGCCACAGCTCTTTTGCTTTCGCCATTATCAATTCGCCTACGAGCATCTTTGATAGCCTGATCAGAACAAACCTGGCGATATGTTTTCCTTTCTCTTCTAGACATTCTGAAAAAAGAGAATTATGTATTGCCAGTTAAGAAAATCCAATAAATAATTAATTAATCGATCAAAATTGATAAGAAAAATAAAAACCTGGCTGAACAATTTAAAAATATTATTTATTTTTAACTATTAAAATTCGAACACGTAAAATTGCGCCCGCAATCTTACACGCACCCAAAGTGCGCAATTTTACACATTGCAATACCACTCAAAACATCGCGATATTACTGCCATATCTTAGAAAATGTTCGAACTATTTCCTGTGAGGTCGAAACAAGAGTGATACTGCCGCGACGAAACAATAACAAATTACTAAAATTACTTAGAGTTTTGGGGCAATAATGCATTCATTCATTTCATCAAAAAAATAAATCAAAAGTGAATAAAAACTTTGTACTTACATACCTCTTTTGTTTTCCACCCATATACGAATTTTTTTGCGGAGCACATGTCAGTTGGGATCGCTAACAAAATACATTGAAGTTGGCTACGAAGCTCACTCCGTTGTCCTGCTATGACGTATGCGCAATTTTATCGCCCGCGCAATCTTATACCATCCTACCCTATTTCACTTGTTTCACCCACGGAATCGGAGTGTCGTTTAATTTGAGCTTTTGCTCCGGTTCTTTCTTTTTCCTGCTGAATATTATTCTAAGCTTTAAATTAATTAAATTAGCCCTTCTTTTACCTGCTCGTTGGTAATTATCTTACCCGATATTTATATCTTCGGGTCTGACTTTTGAACCCTACTGCCTTAGTTGAGATAGCTTAATAAGTTAACAACTTTCCCCAGCTCTATTTAGTGCTGAAACGAGACAGGAACCTAGAATTTGCCCTCATTAACCGATAATGTTAAGATAGGAAATATATATTAAAGGGAACGGTTACCAACTTTTGTAAACAGCTGTACGGAACAAAGTGCGCACTTTCCTTCCAACAAATCGTGTCCGTAGTTTAAGACCAGAATAAATAAGTAGTGGAAGACACACGTACATTGAGTGCGTACATTGTAAACTGTGAAAATACCGAGCGAACATTAGAACTTATTCTGCCCTTTGAAATATTTTGTTTTATTGCTTCGAAAAAGTATTTTCCTGTCTGTCTAAATTGTAAGGTTAGAACATAGATAGCAACACTCTCAATAAGGTAGGTCCCAGAGAGAGTGGCAACGAGGACGAGAACTACGCCATCTAGGAGTAAATTGTCCAGCTTCCGTGGTTGAGTATCTTTTGGTGATTTTTCGACGTCTCCTTAAGTATATTGCGTGATTCAAAATCACCTGGCGCCCCCCTTTTGGTATTCTTTAGCCGTCGTGCCGCGCAATTACCAAACTTAATTCTATTTAAGCGGAATCTGGGACTTAGAAATATTTTCGCTCCTGAGTTCCGGACTTGTCAATTTCTGAAAAGTTTTCCACCCCCTAGATTATCACATCGGCCCAAAGGAGGGGTCCTCACGGGGTGTACGACTCCCAGCCTGAAACAAGAAGAGGCTCTTGCTCTTTCCCCAACGCTAGCCGGCGATAGTGAAGGAAATTATTTCATAGCTCGATAGTGGCACTTAGAAGAATTTCTTGGAAATTATAATTACTAAGCCACCGATTCCTTCACTGGGGAAAAACTCCTTCACTGTGTGATTATGGCCGTGTCGTCTGCGTATAAAGCGATCCTGGTATTCTCCTTTTTTGGAATATCAGCGGTATAGATGAGATACAGTGTCGGTCCTAGTAAAGATCCTTGAGGCACGCCTGCTGTTATTTCTTTGATGCTGGATGTCTTTTCGGTAATTTTGACGTAGAATTTTCTTCTGTCCAGGTATGATTTAATTATTTTTCCGTAGGCCAGTGGGATTCCCAGCTGAACTGATTTGTATATCAGTCCAGTGTGCCAGACTTTGTCGAAGGCTTTTGCAACATCTAGGAATATGGCTCCAGAGGTTTTTCCTTTGTTGTTGCCTTCGAGGATATGTTCGGTTATTCTCGATAATTGGTGAACCGTCGAGTGTTCCTGCCTGAATCCAAACTGTTCGTCCGGTAGGATATTTCCGTCTTTTATTACCTTGTTTAGTCTGGTTAGAATAGTCCTTTCGGCTATTTTGCTTAGGCTTGACAGCAGGCTGATAGGTCGGTAGCTGTCGACGCTGTTTCTCGGCTTTCCTGGTTTATGGATCATTATTGTTTCTGCCGTCTTCCACCTGTTTGGATAGACGCGAAGTTTGAAGATTGCGTTGCATATGTTCTTGAGGTCTTCTACTGCTTCTGGCGGAAGCATTTTTATCGTAAAGTTCCTTATGTTGTCTGGACCAGGCGACTTTTTCGTTACTAGGTTCTTAATAATCGTTTTTAACTCTTCTGTGGTGACTTCGTCGAATTTGTAGTTTTCTCCGAGGTTGAGAAGGGTCTTCGTGTGTGTTTCAACGTTCGAGGTGTGCGTTCTGTCTATCGAAGGATTTGGGCTGAATTGCTTTTGCAGCATTTCTGCAAATGCCTCGGCCTTTTCCTCGTTTGTGATGGCCTTTCCGTTATTTGTTTTTAACGGAGGCAAGTCTCTGCTTGTTTGTCTCAGTTTCTTGGCAAGTTTCCAGGGTGTTTCGTCCTTTTCGTTGAAACTTTCTAGGTGTTTTTCCCATTTTCTGTTGTACTCTTCTTTCAGAAGATTTTTGACTTCGTTTGTGAGTATGTTTAATGTGTTCTTATCAGACGGGTGCAAAGTTCTGTGATACGTTTTCTTCGCTGCATTTTTACGTTTTATGAGCGTCGCTATTTGGTCTGGTAAATTTTCCTGCCTCCTATTTTGCTGCGTTGTCGTAGTTGCGGCGGTGAGAGCTTGGTTTTTGTGTTTTTCAAACTGATCGGTGGCCCAATTTAGGTGATTCACGCTTTCGATGTTGTGTTTTTGTGGAACATATTCATGTTGGAATTTTGTCCAGTTGATCTTGGTTTTTGTGTAGAGCTGTGATTGGTTTGGAGATCCATATGTGATGATAAGTGGACAGTGGTCTGACGATAATTCCTCTATGACTTGGACATTCAGCTCGAGCGTCAGGTTTTTGTGTACCGTAACGTCGAGAATATCCGCAGTCGTCGAGTTGTCCGGATAATGTGTTGGCTCTAGTGGAGGGTCGATTATTAGATTTCTGTTCTCCAAGTATCTCCAAAGTCTGTTTCCTTTTGTGTTTGTAGCTTTGCAGTGCCAGTTTTTGTGCTTGGCGTTGAGGTCTCCTGCTATCAGAGTAGATTAGTTTCTGTCGAAGATTTTGTCAAGTTCTTCTTCTATTTTCTTTTTTGTGGGCGGTGAGTATACGGAGTACAGTGCGAGTTTTGAATGTCGTAGCTGTATTTCCACTCCCGTATATTCGATGTCAGGTTTGTCGCCGTTTGGCTCGAGGGCGTGGTGTTCGATGCCAATTTTTACTAGCACGGCCACCCCTCCTCCTGCTTTATCTTCTCGGTCCTTTCTGTAGGTCAAGTAGTTGGGAATCTTCAACGTTTTTCCCGGCCTTAGATGGGTTTCTCTGAGCAGAACAATATCTGGTTTGTGTTCTGCGACGAATGCTTTCAGTTCCGATAACTTGTTTGTAATGCTGTTTGCGTTCCAGGCTATGATTTTTAGCCCGGTAGGATTTTTTAGCCTTTTTTGGTGTATGTCCATTTAAAATGTTGTTAGAATTTTCGTAATTTTTCTGGTGAAGCTGATCTCTTGACCCTCGGTTGGTTTAAGTTGTGCAAATTCTATTAACATCTTAACAAGTACAATCGGGGCCGGTTTTCCTCCTTTTCCGTTCATCCGTGTGATTTTCATTGTCGGGTATCCTTGTGCCTTGAGATCCTCGTGCACGTCTTTTTCAGGTGGAATACCTCGTATTACCACTTTTAGCGATTTTTCCTCTCTCGGTTGGTGGGTGTGGAATTCAAGGTTTGCCTCCTTGAATACCTTGTACATATTCCGGTAGTCGTTCACGGTTTGCGGCACGATTCTGATTCCGTCTCTGGTCGTTGAAGCTCTTGAGTAGACTATCTTTGTCTCCCTCAAGTGTTTGCTTATTTCGGTCCATTTGTCTTTATTCCTTAGAATAATCGGTGTCGTGTTGTTATCTATGGTTGTTTGGATGGTTGTTTTTTCTGTTGTCGTGTTCGTTGTAAATGTCCGTTTGTTGTTTGTTTTTCGTTTCCTTGGGGGCTCTTCCGTTTTTTGTTCTTCCTCTTCTTCTTCTATCTGTTTGGGTTCTTCTTCACGGTCCTCTTCGCTGGTTTGTAGGGCGGCAAATCTGTTTTGCCCTACAATCTTCTCGTCGCTGTCGTACTCCTCGGTCCTTTTCTTCTTTGCCATTTTCTTTGGGGTTGAAAATGTTTCTACTTGCATCTTGCAAGCCTCCTCGTTCTCTTTAGTTAGTTGAGATATGCGCTCGTTTATTAACTCGGCCAAACCTATTAGTTCGGCCAAGTTGCAGTCTATCACGCTCTTCATCGTGTAGATTGTGGCACCAACGATCCTGGGCCCTGGACGCACACAATTTAAACTCCGAAAAGCACTAAGTTTTCACTTGAAGTTGGCTAGAGTCGCACTTAGGGAAGCTACTTAATTCACCTCCGTTCGGTACGAGTGTCGTGGTAGTCGACAACGGCATCTTTACTTACATTCACTTATTAAAGCTGTTACACCCTGTATACCAGAGCCTTCTTATCTGATGATTGGTGATAGAGCGATGATCTTGCACGTAACTGACGAAAATGTCTGTAGACGCCAGGGCCGTGCCTGGGTATATGGCCGCCTGCGTGCCAGTCTGTATGGCCGCCCCCAGGATAACATTAAAAAAAACTACTTTAATTTTTAATGTTTATTATTATACACAGGGCATCAAACCGGGAAAAAAATCAGTTTTTGGTTAACCGAAATCGAGAACGAAAAAAAATATTGGTTTTGTTCCCAAAACCGGTTTCTGAAAAGAAAAAACCGGCTAAAAACCGGTTTTATGAGATTTATATGTTTGGATGAAATTTAAGAAAAAAAAATGCACAAAATAAACATTTTTTTATTTAAAATTTAAACAAAAATAATAACATGAAAAAAATTATGGTATTGGTTTTATAATCACAGACAAAATTATCAAACATAAAGAACAAGGAATAACCCTTAAATCTATACTAACATATTAGGATAACAAAGCTCAGTGGCCAATGGCAGATCTGGGCTGACTTGCAACTTGGGAGGTATACAAAATAGAATTAATTTACTTACTTTAATAATAACATGAAAAAAAGTAATTATGGTATTGGTATTATAATCACAGACAAAATTATCAAACATAAAGAACATAGGAATACGATAATTTAAAATCCTAGGTGTCGCTCAGTGACAATTTAAAATTATTTGATTTTAAAAAATCAAATCTTACGTATTATTTATTGATATTGAAAATAGTAAAGGTTTTTGGTTAATTAACCGGTTTCATAAAATTATTTCGGTTAGGTTACCGGTTAATTAGGGAAATCTTTCAATCTTTCAATTATCGCGATTGAAAGTGAAATTGCTGAATCTTCACGAAGCAATTATTAAATAAAGTACATATTAAAAGTTAATCCTACGGGATTTTTTACTGACAAAATCGTCAATTGCTTCGTGAATATTTAAAGATTCAGCAATTTCACTTTCAATCGCGATAATTGAAAGATTGCTCATACGTTCTTGCGTCATGGAAGTACGTAGGTAATTTTTTATGATTTTCAATTTAGAAAAACTACGTTCTCCAGACGCAACTGATACAGGCATGGTCAATAATAGTTTTAAGCTTGTAGATACATTTGGAAATGAATTTTGTAAATTGTGTTTGTACAAATACTTTAGGAGTTCTTCGGGTTGTTTCCTATCTTTTATAATTATTTTCAATGAAATTAACTCTTCGTATAATTCTGCTCCGTTTATGTCGCACGATTCGCCATCCTTGAATTTATTATGAAAGTCGAAGCAACTTTTTTTTATGTCGTCCTCTCCTATTTCAACAAATTTATATAAAAATCCGAAAGACTGTTCGAAATTGGATAATGTTTCAAATCGGGTAGTAACAGATGAAATGGCTGTATCCAATATTACATAGAAAAAATTAATTTTGAAATTTTCTTTAGCAGTTAACTGAATATCCTCATCTCCTTCATAGTCAAATTGTTTTCGCTTATGGCGTCGACGTAGATTAATTTCAACAGGAAATTCCGGTTGTATTTCAAGTGATTCACATAATTCATCAGCAATTTTCAAATACTTTTCGAAATTTTCATCATTTCTAATACTTTGGAAAAAAATTAAAATATTATTAATAGATTCAGCACATGAAGTAAGATTCCAAGAAACGGTCTGCATCATTTTACTAATAATATTTACTTTTTCTAAGATTTCGTACCATATTACTGTGGAACAAATAAATTTGTACGATTTAATTTTCATTGCCAAACATTTAGCTTCATGTTGACCTATTGGTGTTGAACATTCTTCCGCTAGTTCTATTAGGCTGTCATAAATTTCACCTAATTCATGACGCAGTGGTCTAATCGCCTTAATCCTTGATTCCCACCGGGTTACGCTAACTTGTTTTACTGTTAACGATTTTACATGTTTTTTTAAAATTTGCCATCGAAAAGGTGATCCGGAAAAGTAATTGTATATTGCTGACACATTACTAAAAAAATCCACAGTTGAAAAAGAAAAGAAACTTTCGCTGCATCATTGACGACCAAATTTAATGTATGCGCGTTGCATGGCATAAACAAAGCTCGTGGATAATTGTCCAAAATTCGTTTCTGCAATCCAATATGTTTTCCAGCCATATTTGATCCATTATCATACCCCTGGCCTCTCATATCGTTAACATTTAATTTAAGAGAGCTTAATTTTTCAATTAAAAAGTCGTAAAAAGCTTCTCCAGTACTTTTTTGAGCTGGAGAAAAACCAACGAAATTTTCTCTCACTTCTACTTCGTCATTTTGAATATGCACATATCTCAAAATTATTGTAATTTGCTCGACATGTCCCATGTCCGGCGTACAATCCAAAATTACTGAAAAATATTTGGCGTCTTTTATTGCTGACAAAATATATTTTTGAATTTGCGCTGCAAGGATACTAATTATTTCATTTTGGAAGCGATTTCCCGCATAATGTGGCATATGGTTCTTTAAAGCAACTGATTGTTGAATGCGATTTATGTGATCTGCCATAACATCATCAAATTTTCCTATCATTTCAATTGCTTTTAGAAAATTTCCATTATTGTTTTCATACAATCTGCTCGAGCTACCTCTAAACGCTAAACCCTGTACTGCCAGAAATTGTACCACAGATATCATGCGTACGACAATTTGATACCATCGTTTTTTCTCTGCGTCATAATACCGTTGCAAATTTTTATCAATTGTAGCTTTGTTTCTTAAATTTAATTCCAAATTTTTCCAATTGGTGCAATTTCCGATATGCAGCGATGTTTTTTCATGACGAGATAAATTATCAGATGTGTGTTGCCAATCATTGAAGCCTTCATTAACTAATTTTATTTCTTGTTTGCCAAATAATTTACAACAGAAGCAAAATATGGAATCCGTTTTTGGAGAATAGATTAACCACTCACGATTAAATTTTTCACCATTTGGCATTTTTCTATAGAAATAAGTTGATGAAAATGATCTTCCCAATTCATTAATTGGATATGTAGATTGTTTATTTTGTATGGGTCCTTTTTCGATTAATATATCCAATATTTTAGTGGTAATTGTTAAAGGCCAGCAAGCTGGATCATTTAAATCCATACACATAGCAAAATATGCTTTATCAATTTCAGCGGTATCGGTATTGTATAGATCGATATCCTTATTATCTTCTGTTTCCATTTCGTCGGTACTACTAGTATTGTCATTAGCCTTTTCATTTTCGACAGATAATTCATTTTCATTTTTATCGCAAAACAAATCATCAATTGGATTTAATTGGCTACTACAACTACTTTCCGGTTCTGGCGATTTTACTAAAAACTTTGTTAATGAGCCAAACATTTTTTTAGCTTCATTTTGCTTTTCCTCTCGCTTTCTTTTATATTGCGCTCCAGACAATCTTTTCGTTTTCCTTTCAGACATTCGTAGGCCTTTAAAAATGTAAATGAGCAGTGATATTAAATTTTAGGGTAGACTTTCAATTTTGGGCCCGGGAAATTTTGGCGGGTCTTTTTGGAGGGAAAAGGCCTTTTGATATGAAATTCTTAAATAAATATTAAAAAATATTTAATAATATTAAAAAAAATTAAATAATAATTAAAATAAATAATAAAATAGCGCAATTTAATATTAAATTACTTAAAATCTATAATTAATGTATATTTTAATGCGCATAGGATGACACGATAAGAAAATCATTTATAAGCTTTTTAAGTAAAACATATTTTTAAACATAAATATGTCAAGATTTATTTTGAAAATGAAAACGGAGAGGAAAATTCAACCACATATAACTGTTTTCTAGTTCAATGTCAGGTAAATTTCTTCCATTTAATAACAATAACATTGCTATTATAAAAAGGAATCATAAGCTTAATTTAAAGAGTTGCTTTCGGCTACACAAGTTCAAATGCTTGATTTTCCATCGGCGGGTTGTGAGCGATTTAAACAGAGAATCTCGTATGCAAACAAACAACTTTTAATTATTATATAAATGCATTCAAAATGAGAAAGATATTCATTTTTTAGTATAAATTAAGGAAGATTTTAAGTAATTTAATATTAAATTGCACTATTTTATTATTTATTTTAATTATTATTTAATTTTTTTTTTAATTTTTTTTAATATTATTAAATATTTTTTAATATTTATTTAAGAATTTCATATCAAAAGGCCTTTTCCCTCCAAAAAGACCCGCCAAAATTTTCCGGGCCCAAAAAGTGAAAGTCTACCCAAATTTTACATTTTTTGTGTATTACCTTTTTCAGTCTTTGTCGAGTAAATAAACTTTTTATTAAATTTCACCACACGAACACACAACTAAAAGTTTTCAGGAATTAAGCAATTTATTTTTATTCGTTAAATTAAAGACTTTAATAATATCGGATCACACACAGGACACAAATAACGATTTATCCTCGCTAGTCTATAGACTAATACGACTAATAAGACGAATAAGACCGCTTACGCGACGCCGGTCAATTGAAAAAACTATTTCGGCTCGTCGCTCGTGCAATGTTCGAAAAAATTCGGATTCGCTGCATGACTAGGTATATAAATACTACAACGACCTAATCAGTTTTTATACATTTCTTATTTCTGAGAAACTCTTTTTAGATAGATTAGATTAGAGAAACTGTTTTTACTTCGTATCTTAATGAAAACAAACCGATTGTATTTTTGCCCAGTAAACAACTTGTAACGATTTGGCCGCCTCTTAATTTCGGCCGCCTGCGTGCGGTGCACGCAATGAACGCCCGTCAGGCACGGCCCTGGTAGACGCAAGTTGTTTAATAGTTACCGAGTTCGTGTACACTTTTTAACAGACGTCGGGGACGCACATATAATCCCAAAATTGTCCGTGAATGAAAAATGCACTGAACGTATGTATAATGAAACACTAAAACCCAATAAACACACTATTTTCTCCGTCTCTCTGGCCACAAGTTGGGCGCCACTATAACTAAGTGGGTGGTGGTTAGCGTAGATTTTTGGGGTTTTTCTGAATAAATAGAGAAAACTATGTCATTCGGGATTTTATTCTTCTAGGTTAGGTTACGAAAAACGCCCGTGCATCTCTCTTATGACATGCCGAATTCGAACTCCTCGTCTCCCTTCGGAATCACGCGATCTCTCTGCCGTGCCAAGTGGCAGGGTCGGAGTTCCGTTATTTAACGCGCTACAACATTTAAATTTTGCCAGGAAAAGCCAAGAATGCAATCAAGGTTTGTCAGTAATTTCGTATTTTTACAAGCGGCAACACTGGTCCGAAGACCATTATTATTCCAGAATTCTAGGTGTACATGTGGTGTTTCAGCTTGTTCAATGGCAAATACTTGTAAGAGCGTATAAACCAGCACAATAATTGCAAATTATAACTGAACTGTTGTAGATATCCATGTTAACTATCCTATCGACAACGGAAATATTCGTGATATTGCTGCAAGTCACGAAGCCGCCTTAAGAATATTCACCCAACAATGCCTCGCCGGAGTGCTTGTGGCCGAAATAGGGGGAATTCGGGAAAAAAAGCTAGAAAGTATGTTTGACGAGTACGATATGTCCGTGACCATGGTCTTCAGGGTATACCTAAGGATGCTAAACAATTGGTTTTTGAAATCTCTATCAGACACTGAAACAATACTGTAATTATCGAAAAATGACGAAATATATACCCGCCGGCTATAGATTTTGTCTATTCATGTATGTGCCAGTGCGAGGTATCACAAAATGAAACACTTAATGAATATTTAATTAATAATTTAACCCTTGTCCGGGCAAAATAGTTTATGAACGTTACCGGTCAACTCGGGCCTGGGAGGCCCGTTGGCTTATTGAGACATGTTCGCCCATAGAAATATCAAACACGCGATTTAGTTTTTTATTCTAAAGTATTAAAAATTGAACAAGATAATTTAATTAGATTACAAAATGTTATTTATTACAAGCGTCACAAATTATTTTATTTGTGGAATGCTCCTTGCAGACATTTTGTTTGCAGATATAGCAACATTATTTTTGTTTCCTGTCTTTCGCTTTGGGACAGATATAACATCTTCTGCACACTGTTTCTGATCCTATTTTTTGTCTTTTTGGCCCTTCGCTTACAAATTCTCCTATACATTTTAGTATGGTGTTTTGTAGACCTGCCGTTTTTCTTCTTTGTATATGAGGAGTTATTAGCGCCTCAGAAATAGAAACCAAAAACAATCTTCTTTTTTCATGTTTGTTTTTGTTCCAGTCTGGTCTCAGGTTAGTCCATATAACATATGCTGCAATACCACTGACATCTAATAAATTCATAAAGAAAGCAAAGGTCCAACGATTTGTTTTTCTTTTGCTCATACGAGCCCAGGCTCATAATAGTTCGGCCGGTAATAATTTGTAACTATATTTTTGAAGATAATATTAAACTTAAAACAAAGGTGCAAAATTTAATCAAAACTATTACAACTATATTCAAATTTATACTTTTAAGTAGCTGAAACTGAAAATTATAATTAAATTACGTAAAGAAACAAATCAGTATAACAAAAAATGTATTTCACGTGGTGGGTCATAATAGTTCGGCCAAAACCTAATATTGCGTTAGGTCGCCTTTATTAGCAATAACCGCTTTAATTCTACTGGGCATTGTATACACAAGTCGTGCACACTCTTCTGGTGGAATATTATTCCATACATTTTGCAAAGTAGCTTTTAATTCGGGTACTGTCCGCGCTGGATTTTTCCGAAGTTGCTTCTTCATATTGTGCCAAAGTGTCTCGATTGGAGACAAATCTGGACTAGAAGACGTCCATTTTAGAACAGGAATGTTATGCTCTTGAAACCACGTCTTCACAGTTTTCGCAGTATGGCAAGGTGCACCATCCTGTTGGAACATAAAGTCACCGTCATCGGCTGCACATTGTGCGATAGACGGTAAAAAACTTGCTTCCAATATCTCCTTATATTTTTGGGCGTTAACAATTCCATCGATGAAGTGTAATTTGCCCACTCCTTTTGCAGACATGCAACCCCATACCATAACTGATGCTGGGAACTTTACTTTTTTTACTAGACAGTCATTATGGAATCCTTCGTTGGATGTTCGTAACACCCTTTTACGGGAGTCGCCCACACAAACATCAAATTTGGACTCATCACTCCACTGTCGTTGAGTCCAGTTCTGATGTTCCCGAGCCCACTTTAGTCTATTGCGTTTTTGTAAAGTTGTCAATAGTGGCTTTTCTTTTGTCTGTTAAAAAAAATTGGATGCCAACAGTTTCTACCAAAAAAAAACGAATAAATTTTACCTTATAAAATTTATATCCTATTTTTCTAATGGTCCTTTTTGTTGTAGACAACGAAAAATCCTTGGCTGTACTTTCTCTCCATAAAACAGTAATCTCTTTAGTGTTAGATCTCCGATTTGTTTTCACAATTCTCCGTAAAACTCTTTTATTTGCTTCTGTAATTGTAGATGGTCGACCGGTTTTAATTTTTTGATCAACTCCATTAGTAGTTTTATATAAATTGATAATGTCTTGAACGGTAGAACGCGACACAGAATGAGAAACTGAAATTTGACGTGCCGAAATACCCTTCTTATGGGCATTAATGATGGACAAACGAAAATCTTTACTTAAAGGCTTACCGCGAGGCATTATGCTTTAAAAATGATTTAGAACTAATACTGACAGCTGTCTTGTTGATATATTTCATAATTGCTTTGTTTTAACTAGTCAGCTCGATTTCATCGCAACTACGATAAGCGGCCGAACTATTATGATCCACCACGTGAAATACATTTTTTGTTATACTGATTTGTTTCTTTACGTAATTTAATTATAATTTTCAGTTTCAGCTACTTAAAAGTATAAATTTGAATATAGTTGTAATAGTTTTGATTAAATTTTGCACCTTTGTTTTAAGTTTAATATTATCTTGAAAAATATAGTTACAAATTATTACCGGCCGAACTATTATGAGCCTGGGCTCGTATATTTGTAAACCATTTGGTCCAACGTGTCCACTTCGCACTTTATTTCGTTGTAATAAGTTATAGCTTCGGGCTTGCATTTGTTGGCAGCATTGCAGTCTTTTGTATGGTGTATTATAGAAAGTAGTATGACACTTTTGTATTTCTTAGACATATATGATACTAAAGATGTTGTTTCAGAAAATCCGAAAATAGAGGATTCCGCTTGCCGACTTTTGTGCGGTAGAAATTCCTTTGGAATAAAACGTCTTTTTTTACTGTACCAACGTACGTCAAACCATTACTTAGAAATACTTTTGCTAAATTTAAATCGGTAAAATAATTATCAAAGGTGACATTTCTATTGCTACGGTAATATGGTTGTACAAGCTCTTGGACCACATTGCTTGCGAGGCCTCTGGTAACTTGGTCTCCTTTTTTCCAATATAAGGAATTCCTTTTATGGGATAATAAGTCTGGGAATCACATACCCACCAAACCTTCATTCTATATTTGTCTGGTTTTGAAGGCATATACTGCCCAAATGGACATCTTCCTCGATAAGGTATGAGCTGCTCATCCACTGTGATGTTTTCCCCTGGCAAGTAGTGCTTCATAAGGTTTCCATTTACTTTTTCCCAAATTTAGGAGATGATCACACAATTTCCTGTATGGCGCACTGTTTGAACTTAATAGTTGATGGAGTCTATAATGCACAGACCAATAGGTTTAAACATTTATTAGATTCGAAGTTTGAAAACCAAATATCGGTTTCGATCTTGTTAGATCTCGTCAGTTTGGTATATCCAACTCGAATACTAACAAATGTTCCGACAAGTAAGTACTAAAACATTCACAGGCGTCAAGCGAGTGACTCTTAGTACTACCACCTATTGGTCCACAGAGAAACTATGGTCATCGCTAACAAGGTCGTGTGCAAGAAGAATGCAACCTAGACTACAAATTCATGCAGCCCTCCAGGCGTGTTTTAGTACTTACTTGTCGGAAAATTTGTTAGTATTCGAGTTGGATATACCAAACTGACGAGATCTAACAAGATCGAAACCGGTATTTGGTTTCCAAACTTCGAATCTAATAAATGTTCAAACCTATTGGTCTGTGCATTATAGAATCCTTGTCTTCTGGAAACTCTCCTGGAGAGCAACCGCTTCGCTAGATGGCAGTGTTTCAACTGTTGGTAGTTCAGCTACCTATGCACTATACACACCTGGAGGGCTGCATGAATTTGTAGTCTAGGTTGCATTCTTCTTGCATACAGTTGATGGAGTGTTAAAGGAAAATGATGCATTTTCAACACTTTGCGATCACGTGACATATTTCAAGCAGTCTGTCAATGCTAAGGATCTATTAAGAGCTGCCTGTGGAAAAAAGAAGGAGAGGTGTTGACTTTCATACAATCTGTCAGCACAAGATGGAACCCTTGCTTTGATATGTTGCAACGATTTATTAAACTCGCAGCACTTGTAGCTAAAATCTTAGCTACAAAAAGTCAGTCAAACAGAAATACGTCAGATATGGTTGCCACTTCACAGCTTAATGTAATACGAGACCTTGTTGCTCTTTTTGGTCATTTTAAAGAAGCTAGTGAAAAGATAAGTGGTGCAAATTATGTGACTGCCAGCTTAGCCATTTCCGTTGCAAATTTAATAAAAGTAACAGAACAAATAACTCAATCGACCACTGTAGGATTGACTGTACAAGGGACTTTGCTCCAAAATGTGCAAGAGAAACTAGCTCCTTTGGAAAGAAACGTATTTCTTGCAGCAGCCACTATATTAGATCCGCGCTTTAAACGCACACATTTTTCTTCTCCAATGGCAGTATCAAATGCTGCATTAAAAATAAGTAACGATATTCATGTAGAACGTAAAAGAAGGGGTCAGCGTTCACCAGAGGGAAGATTTCCGCCAGCAGCAGAAGAAGGAGCTGACGAAACTTCAATTTGGTCCGGACATGAAATTTTTTTATCCCTTAGCACTTCTGTTATTCAGGAAGTTCCAAGCTCTGGCTCTGTCCGTAATGAGTTTAAGCAGTATTTGGACCAACCCCTAATAGAGAGGAAGTCAAATCCAATAAAGTTTGAGATGAATTGCCAACACTTCAGGTCAGTTCTTTCAGAAATCGCCCTTAAATACTTGGTATGCCAAGCTTCTTCAGTGTCATCCGAAAGAGTGGCTTCTGCCGTTAACTTGGTGGTACCAGATAACGAGTATATTAACAGGGGAGCATATAAAACAGAGAGTTCTTTTAATGTCTGGATCAGATGAATATTCGTTTGATTAATTCATGTATTAATTAATAAAATTTTGTACTACGTCTCTTTAATTTTCCGAATTTTTTTTCTACATAACTCCTAGCTTTTAAAATTTCGACATTTCTCGAAATTTCCACTTTAAAATTCGTCTTTTTTTCACAAAATTCACTTTTTTACAAAATTCCCCCTTTTTCTTTTGACATTTCTTTATTCGATTTCTTTTATTTAAATCCGACGTTCTGAAAATTTCTAATTTTCATCTCAAAATTCGTGGTTTTTTTTTCTTCATAATTTCGTCATTTCTCAAAATTCGACTTCTGAAAATTTCGACATTTTTATAAATTCGACTTTCTACAAATTTTTCACTAATTTATCGTCTTTTTCTCGAAATTTGGTACATGTTTTGATAAAAAAATAAGAATTTTTAGAATAATATTCATCTGAAAATTTTGAAGAATATTTTTTGTTAAGAGACGAAAATTTCAGAAAATTCAAATTCCAATCCAAATTTCAACATTTATCTCAATATTTAGAGCAACCTTTATTGTGTTTTTTAATCTTTCTTGGTTTTAGGGGACAAGTTCTGTGTTTAAATTTTTATCTTAATAGTTGATGTCACAGTGGGGAAGAAAGAGAGGAGATTGTCCTTCAGTTAGGCCTCAAGCAGTTGTTAAATAATAAATATTCAGATGGGAAATTTCGACTTAATTCTTAAAATTACGTCTTTGTTTTTAAAATTCGTCAAAATTCTCCGTTTTTTTTTCGAAATTTCAACAAAATTTGACTCTGGGAAAATTCGAAATCTTAAAATTTCGGCTTTTTTTTCACAAAATTTTGATCTTTTTCTCAAAAAGTCGTTTTTTTTTCTCAAAATGTCGCTATTTGTCTCGAATTTTCGATTTTTTTTTCAAAATTTTTTTTTGAAACTTTTACCTCAAAAATCGTATTTTCCTCGAAATTTCGATGATGTACAAGTTTTTCCAAAGGGTCAGATTTTTATTTTAGATTTGATTCTCTGAAAATTCAGACTTTATCCCAAAATTGGATTAGTCTTTTTTTAAATTACGACTTTATATTCAAAATTCTATTTTTTCCTCTCAAAATGGGATTATATTGGAAATTTTGAATATTTGACAGAAATGTCGTTCCCTTTTTCAAAATTTTGACTGAAAATTTCTCGAAGTTTAGACTAAATGTCTTTTGGTGAAACAGACTGATCCTTGGCTATCTTGAACAATTGAAATAAAAATCTTAAACAGACTGATCCTTGGCTATCTTTAGCAATTGAAATAAAAATCTTGTCCCCTGTAACCAAGAAATATGAAAAAACACAACAAAGGTTGCTCCAACGCGTTTCGATAGCCAAGCTATCATCTTCAGATATCGACAAGCATTGGAGCAACCTTTGTTGTGTTTTTTCATATTTCTTGGTTTCAGGGGACAAGATTTGTATTTCAATTATTAAATGGCTTATTTTTCTGGTTTTTGCGTTAAATTTATCTTTTTAGCCAAAATTCGACTTTTTCTCATATAATTTTTCTTTTTCTGAAATTGGACTAAAATTTTAATAAAAATATAGAAATTTTTAAATAATATTTTTACTAAATTTACAGAAATAGATTTCTTGTAAATTTCAACATTATGTCAAAATTTAAATGAAAATAAAAATTACGAAAGAAATATTTATAGAAACTGGGTTTTTTTCTTCAAATTCAATTTATTTTGAAAATTGCGACTTTTCTCACAAAATTCCCTACGTATCTATGAAAAAAATAACAATTCGCATTCGCGAATGATATTAACATATCGCAGTTGAAAATAGAAAATTCGCATTCGCGAATGATTTTTAATGCATTTTGAACAATCAAATTTAGAGTATGTGCAGAGCAGCCAAAATGCTTCCATCCTAAAATGTCTATAATAGCTTTTTTTATATTACTGATGTTGATGATGTGGGTTGATTTTTTAAATTTTAAGTCGGGTTGTACTTGCGTAACGAATGCCCCCAACGTTGGGCCAGAAATCTGGGCTTCCTGTCACTATTCGGGAATTGTATGGTTTATTAAACGTTGTTTTTGCTTTTTCGAAGGACCACTACACTCGCGGTAGACGAAATAAAAGAAGAGGTTGGTTTATTAACACGGTTTATTGTTCACTCTTCGGAGGTTGCTTGGTTTCTCTCTTGTACTCAGTGTTGCCACTTGGTTAATATGAAATTACTGGCAAACCTTGATTGCATTCCTGTCTTTTCATGGCAAAATTTAAAATGTTATGTTCCTCACAATTCTTGGCAAATTCAAAATCAAGAGGTATTTATATATCTTTGTCTTAATGGGTTTTTAATAAAACAATTTATTTATTTAACACTTATTTAATTAAATTTTATTATAAAAATATTTATGAATTGTTATTAGCTAAAAAGTTTACAGTAAATATCCAAAAATATCTACCTAATAAAATATACAAATAAAATTTGCCTTTAAAAAACAAAAGTAGTAACAATAATAAATAAAAATAAATCTCTGGCTTAAAATATCAATTACTTTTTTGTATACAATGCAGTTTTTATCATATTTTCAGATGGTGTAAACCTTAAAACACCGCATTGATTCTTAATGCCACCTTTAGTAGATAACATCGCCACAACACTCTCTGTTTTCAGTCTATTTCTAAGGTCAGTCTTAACATTATTTAAATTACTGAAGAGTCTTTCCACACTGGCAAATGGCAATATTAGTAGTAGACTCATTACTACTTTTAAATTTTTAAAAATTACACAACCAGCAGCATTTCTTAAGTTAAATACTTTTCCCCAGTATTTTTCTGTTGGCAGATTAGGATCCAGACCTAGGCTGTGGTGATTTAACAAAGCATGATCCCTCCACTCATTCTCTAATTGTTGATCGTCCACAAATTGTTTGAAATCAGAAAATCGCTTAAAAATATGATCCAACGATTTTTGCTCAAATGTTTGTGCAAAATGCGGATCCAAAATATCAATAATATTAAAAAGTTCGTCATCAAAGCAAAACTGGCTTTTGATTTCTGTTATTAATTTTATATAGAATGATGTTTAAAAATTAGTTATTGCATTGGAATCTAAATTGTTTTCTTTTCTTAATTCTTTCACGGATTCATGAGCTGCCGTTCCAATATATATTTTTTCCAGCTCAAGGAAATTTCGAGGGTTTTCATGTTCAAAAGTTAAGATATTTTCATTATTAAGATTTCTAACAATTTTAATATCGATAAAGTTACTATATAAAGTTTTTATCAGTTTAAATATTTCTGGTTTAACTTTATATAGCAAAGGACTTTCTGACTGAAACATTGTATTAAAATTGTTTAACATATTTAATACATAAACCATAAATTCCAAGTATATTTTGGTATACTTATTATTTAATATTTCCAAAATCAAATCATTTGTAATGGATGGATATCTTTAAAGCATGCTATTCTAAAATATTCTGTAAGCGGTATGTACTGTTCAAGGACCCTTGAACAACACTATTGCAATGATAGCCACCTCCTGTTAGTTTGGCTGTGCAAAAGTATTTTATGTATTTCTATACCAAAAAATACTTGGAATTCTTTAAATTTCTCCTGTCTGGAAAAACTTCGGCTAAAGTGGGCTCTTATGTTGCGTAAAACGTCTTCTACCCGCCGAGGCAATTCCAGACAGGCCTTGCTTAAACACAAATGAATCATGTGACAGGAGCATTTGACAAGTGCAATTTCAGGTATTTGAGATTTTAAATGTGAAAATATGGAGTTATGTTCTCCTACCATGACGTTAGTTGTGTCGCTAGCAAATCCAATTAAATTATTCATTGGAATATTTTTTTTGCTTAGGCTTGACTTAAGACTTTGATACAAATCCTCCGCCTTTCCGGAAGCCACTTCTACCATATCAAAAAATCTGGTGAACATTTTCGTCATCACAAAAGAAAATTACAATAAAAGCGCATTGTTTTATTGTACCTTTATCCGTTGTCTCATCCATTATTAATGAAAACAAATTTTTTTGGATTTCGCAAGAACAAATGTAGTTGTTGTTGGAAATGTTTTCCCAAATTTTCCTTAATAATGGAAGTTGTTTTTGTTCTTTTGCAAGCAAGATCTTTAGCAATGCTGCTGTCTGGAAAAATTTGTGTACACAGTGGACTCAAGATATCCATAAATTTAATTGGAATATTGCATTCCACTAAAGCCGCAGCCAATTTAATTTCTGCATTCCTAACATTATGATAATAAGATGTATTTAACATTTCTGTCAAAGTTTTATTTTTATTAATAATTTGTACTGAATTTAAGTGGTTTTCCGATGGTATATGTCGCATATGTCATTTTGATTAGGAAATATTTGCAACATCAGAAACCTTACAGGCAGCGTATTCAATACGGTCGTCCTCACAAGCCAGTTTTTAAAATCATCAATTTCCAGCCAAGCTGAATTAAATCTGTGAAACCGTTTGGATATTTTTTTCTTTTTACTTGGCGGTTTTACGATGCTGTCGTCATTAGATTCCTAAAACATATTCTTTTTCAAATGGCTATTTCATATTTAATATCATAATATTACCAGAACGGCTGAGTTGCTGGAAGTAGAAGCTGCCTGAGCTTTCATATTAGCTGCCCCGTAGATAATTTTTTCTTCAGAATTGAAAGTATTAGACATTTCGCTGATGTTGAAATTATTAGTCTTGTGTTTTCTCAGCAATTCCCCATTTTCTAACTGAAAAAACATTCAGCCTCATTAGATATCGCAACCATTATAATTTGTATTGTTATACCTTATAACATTTTCTGTTGTAAACCTATGTTTACCATATTAGCCCGAATATAATATATTTGCCGTTAAAAAATTCATTCACTCTAAATTCGAGATCTAGGTAATGGAATGTTTCTATTTTTATTTTGCTTCCACTTACAATTAGTATCTTGTTAATTACCTAATGTTACCTGTATTATTGCTTATTATTAAATAAATGTTTATCCGATTAAAATATAATTTTCTTCAATTCTTTTATGAAAAATGATCGCGTTATATCGGATCACTTTTTTTAAAAAATATTTTTGTAAAAATTTCGGTTTTGCGTTAAATTTGCTGTAGCAGCTGTAGTACGGGCTAATAATTTTCAAATACAGTCGACACTGAAGGGACCATATAATTAGAGACGCTATAAGCAATATACATAAGTATGTATGAACATAATTTGAATATGTAATATGAATGTGCATATTATGTATGTATTTAATTTACATATACGTAATAAATAGGTATTCGCTGTGTGATCTGGTAGGCAAATAAAATGTCAAAAAACTGAACAAAAAATTTATTGTAAAAATACGTTACTTCCGTACAATTAGTTTTTCAAGTAATGGTTTGTATTTTCTTAATTTGAGTTTCAAAATTATTTTGCATTTAAAATTTCTTGGTCAACATCAGAATTAAAATCTTCTTTAAAAGCGATATATTTTTGTAGAGTTGTGATAGCGTTAATAGTCTCGCATAGTTTTGTTGATTGAAACTGTCAGTGTTATGATTACTTTCGATTTCTGCTAAAATCTCTTCATCAGTAACTAACTCTATATGAACTCCTTTATTTCAATTCTTGGTTCTGTTGCAGCTGAGCAGCCAATTGAGCTAGACGTACGTTGTGTCTTTATCTGTTGGAGACTGAAGTCGTCTTGCAAGCGGAATATCATCATCTTCCTCTTCTGGTGATGCAGAAAGATCTTTGAAACCTGCATGGCGAAAGCAGTTGACTATAGGGGTCTGTGTTATCTTTTCCCGAGCTTCTAATATCATTAGAATTGCATCCAGAATGCTAACACTTTTTGTATTTTCGTTTTCAACAATCTGAAGCATTTGCAGCACTTGAAGTTTTCTATATTATGTATTTAGAGCTTTTATCACTCCTTGGTTCATGGATTGTGTTGTGAAATGCCAAATCAATATTTAAACTATTTACTTTCTTTAGGTTGGCATTGCTTTGTTCTATGTTTGCTAAAGATGTCAATGTCAATCAATAATTAATTAATAAACAGTTAGTCATGCAGTAAGAAGTTTCTCTATGCAATATATTAAAAGAATGCAGCATCCTGCCTAAAAGCTATTCCACTGATCAAAATTAACAACAGGTTATGGACCCAGATTAGTTGGGAGTAGCTAAAAATTTACGTAAGTTAACCCTTGAAAGTATCGTATATTCAGTGCAAAAAAAGGTTGAGGTTAACGAAATGGCGGGAACCTTGGAATAAAGAATACTAGTTCCTCTGTTTGACGGAAATGGGTTTAACAACTGTAAATTCCGCATGGAAACTCTGTTAGAAGAGCTTGACCTGATAAGTCTAACTAATGAGTCCTACTTGGAAAAGGTAAAATTCGAAGATGGTAAATCGGTTGAAGTGAAAGCACAGAAGGAAAGAATACTGGAAGATTGGGCGAAGAAAGATAAGAAATGCAAATCTCAAATTGTACAAAAGGATTGCAGACAACCATTTAGAATATGTTAAAGATGCAGGAACAGCTTTTGAGATGTGGGGAACGTTATGTAAAACATTTCAAAGAAGTGGTATCGCAAGTCAATTACTGCTTCGAAAATCCCTGCTTACCATGAAATTCAATCCAACAAAGCAAACAATGGAAGCTCACTTTCTAAAATTTGATAAAATTGTCAGAGAACTAAGGTCTACAGGTGCCACGTTGGAAGAAAATGATGTAGTCTGTCATTTATTATTAACAATGTCATCAGAATATGACACAGTAGTGACAGCTCTGGAAACGCTATCTGCCGAATCTCTGACTTTGTCATTTGTGAAAAATCGCTTGCTAGAGGAAGAAATGAAACGACAAGGTGCAAGACCGAAAACCCGAAATGAAGGCATGGAAAACACGGTATTTGGAGGTTATTCAGGAAAGAATTGTAACAAAAAAAAGTTTTAAGTGTTACAACTGCGGGCTGATTGGTCATAAGAAGTCAGAATGCAGGAAAACGATCCAGAAGAAAGCTGAAGTGAGAAAACCTGAAGCTGATGCAAAAAACTTGTGTGCTGAAGAACATTTTGCATTCCCTGCTGTACACAAATTGGATACAGATGAAGACTTATCGTGGTATTTGGACTCGGGTGCAACAGAACATTTGGTGCGTACAGACAAGTTTTTGAAGAACACTCGACCCCTCGAGCAGCCAATAAAAATTAGAAGTGCCAAGTCTGGGCAGTATTTGGTAGCAAGACAAGCGGGGGACGTCTACGTGAAGACTATAGTTGGAAGGTATGAATTTAAAATAGTAATCAAAGATGTTCTTTTAGTTCCAGGACTTGAACTGAACTTGTTATCTGTTCGAAAACTCGAAACGAGTGGTTTTAAAATTCTATTTGAAGATGGACAAGGGAAGATCATGAAAAACCAGAAGGTGGTTGCTGTTGCTGTAAGAAGACAGAAACTTTATGAATTGCTGTTGTCTAGTTATGAGGAAGCCTTTGCTCTGAGAGATTCAGATATGAAAAATGAATTGTGGCATAGAAGATTGGGACACATCAGTTATGGACATCTGAAGAATTTAACAAAAATTGCTGATGGAATTGAATTAAATACTGAAGGTAAACCTGAAGAAGTATGTGAAATTTGTATCAAAGGAAAGCAAACATGTCAACCGCATAATAATGAACGTATAAAGGCAAATAAACCTTTGCAATTAGTGCACAGCGACTTAATTGGTCCAATTACTCCTGAATCATATAATGAAAAGAGGTATGTTTTAGAATTTATCGATGACTATACACATTTTTCAGTGGTTTACATATTGAAATCAAAGTCGGAAGTGTTCCACTACTTTAAGGCATATGAAGCAATGGCTACGGCCCATTTTAATATGAAAATCAGTAGATTTAGATGTGATAATGGAAGGGAGTACTTATCAAATGAGATGAAGAACCATTTTGAACAGCAAGGAATACAGATGGAAACCACTATTCGCTATACTCCACAACATAATGGGGTTGCAGAACGAATAAATCGCACTATAATAGAAAAAGCTCGGTGTATGTTACTCGAATCAAAACTTGAAAAGAGTTTGTGGTCGGAATCAGTTATGGCAGCTATTTACCTAATAAATCGAAGTCCAACCAGAGCACTAGAAGGAAAAACTCCTGCAGAAGGATGGTACGGTACAAAACCAAATCTGAAGAAACTAAAAATTTTCGAGTACATTGCATATCTACACATCCTTACTGAAATTGTGGGAGGGAAATTTGAATCAAGAACAAAGAAATGTATTTTTGTCGGGTATTGTCCAAATGGTTATCGATTGTGGTGTCCGACAGAGCAAAAAATTATTTATGGAAGTGACGTAGTATTTGATGAATTTAAAACTATTTCTGATTTTGTAGGAAATGAAACTGTTCATAAAACTCCAGCTGAGTATATAAGTGTATCCGACACGGAAGTTGTTGTAGAAAGTGAATCAGAAACGGAGACAAATGAGGAAATCAAAATCGAAAATGATGGAAGAAATGACACAGGGGAAACTGATGAGAAAAATTCGGAAAGTATACGAAAAAGTAATCGAACAAGAACACCTGCATATCTAGATGAATATACGACATTAGCTCTAAGTGCTGAAGCTTTTGTGGAAGATGTTCCAGAAAATTTCCAAGATATTGAGAAAAGAGAGGACAAGAGTGATTGGTATGAAGCTGTGAAAGAAGAAATGAGATCTTTAGAAAACAATAATACTTGGACCCTTGTGGAAAGACCTCTTTGAAGAAAAATAATTGAAAATAAGTGGATCTTCAAAATAAAAAGAGATGAAGACGGAAACATAGATAGATAGATACAAAGCAAGTCTAGTTGTGAAAGGTTGTTCGCAAAGGAAAGGTTTTGACTACAACGAAACTTATGCTCCTGTTGCTCGCTTAACAACTCTACGAGTATTACTTGCCGTAATTGACAAAAACAAACTAGAATCTGTTCAACTAGATGTAAAGAATGCATTTCTTCATGGGAAAGTCGAAGAAGAAATATACATGAAGCAAGTTGACGGATTTGAAAAGAATCCGAACCTTGTTTGCAAATTAAACAAATCCCTCTATGGTTTAAAACAAGCCCCTCGCGCTTGGAATGGCCGATTTAATGACTTTGTAAGAAAAATTGGCTTCAAACGTTCCGAATTCGACATGTGTTTATACATGAAGTTAACTGCAAATTCGAAACTTTATTTGTTACTTTATGTAGATGACATCATTCCTGCTGGGAATAATAATAACGAGTTGATTGAAGTTAAAGAAAAATTGAAGACCGAATTTAATATGACAGATATAGGAAAGCTTCGATTATTTCTGGGCATTAAAATTCAATCTACTCGAAATGGTTTATTTCTGAATCAGAAAAATTATGTAGAGAGCTTACTGAGACGATTCGGAATGTCCAACTGCAACTCAAGTAAAACTCCTTTGGAAGTTGGATAGATGAATTCCGAAAACCAAGAAACTACAGTAACCGACAAACCCTACAGAGAACTAATTGGTTGTTTAATGTATCTAACGTTAAACACAAGACCAGATATTAGCGCAGCTGTAAATTATTACAGTAGGTTCCAGAATGAACCAACAGAGACTCATTGGAATGGTCTGAAAAGGATCCTTCGTTACTTACGAGGAACGGAAGACTTTGGACTATTGTACAATACTACGCAGTCTGACGAAATTCTAATTGGATATGCTGACTCCGATTGGGCTAGTGATTCGACAAGGAAGTCAACAACTGGATTTCTATTTAAACTTTATGGCGCAACTGTAAGTTGGACAACAAGAAAACAAACTACAGTTGCACTATCATCAATTGAGGCTAAATATGTTGTACTGGCTTCAGCAGCCACAGAATTTATTTGGCTAAGAGGACTGTTAAAGGACTGTGATATTCGGCTAGAAAAGGCGACTATATACGAAGACAACCAGTCGTGTATTCACATATTGCACAGACGAAAACACCAAAGACTGAAACATATTGATGTAAAGTATAACTTTGTTCGAGACCTACAACTCTCAAATCAAATAAACGTGCAATATATTTGGACTAAGGAACAGATAGCGGATATTCTAACTAAAGGACTTAAAGCGACACAGTTTGAAAAAAACTTCGCGTGTTATTGGGGGTAGTAAAAATATGGAATTGAGGGGGGGTGTTGTGAAATGCCAAATCAATATTTGAACTATTTACTTTCTTTAGGTTGGCATTGCTTTGTTCTATGTTTGCTAAAAATGTCAATGTCAATCAATAATTAATTAATAAACAGTTAGTCATGCAGTAAGAAGTTTCTCTATGCAATATCCTGCATCCAGCATCCTGCCTAAAAGCTATTCCACTAATCAAAATTAACAACAGATTATAATACAGAGGTGACATTGGTTGGCAAAAATACAAGTTTTATTCATTTTAGATTGGGAACGACAGGGTGTCTACTAAGAGAAGAACTTTGTTACCTTTTGATTTTAATTGTGCATCCCAGTTGCGAAGCCATTTTTCAAAAATTTGTGATGGCATCCAAGACCTAGTGTTGTTTTCGTATGTTACATGTAATTAATGAATGTTCTTAAAACAACGCGGTTTTTTAGCTTTTCCGATCACCAAAAGTTTTTGTTTTCGCGATCCAGTCATGTTCGCAGCAACCAATACTGTAATTCTTGCTTTAGACAACTTCCCACCCTTGCATTGCTTCCCTTTGAATTTAAAAGTCTTATCAGGGGTCAAGTTAAAAAACAGTGCAGTTTCATCCGCATTAAAGATTTCCTCTGGCTTGCATCCTTTGCACAGTGCAGGCCACTTATGAGATAGCCACTCTTCCGTCACACCTTCAGGAACACCAGCAGCTTCACCACAAACTTGTTCTGCCAGAATATTATGACGAGCACGGAAACGTTGTATGCAAGATGATGAGCAATCAAAATTCTCTTTTTCCATAAGACGATCGAAATTGTTGGGTTTTTGTTGCAAGATCGGACCACTTATTGGGACGTTGTTTGCTCTCTGGTCTTGAAACTTTATGCGTAGATATCCTTGATCGTTTAATTTTCAAAGAATTGTTTTCAAAAAGCGCTTTTATTTTATTCTTATTCTTCCAAATTGTTGATATAGTAGAGTGTGAGGCTCCACATTCTTTTGCGATTTCGCCATTAGACTCGCCATTTTCTAATCTCCATATAATGTGTGAAAAAAGCAAAGGTTATAAAATTTATATATTTAACAAATGTTGGATTTTTACAACTGTAAGGACAATTTCCGATCGCCGACCAAAGTGACTCTGGCTACATTAAGTTGTGAGAATTATGACAATGGGGCAGAGGCAAGCGTTATAAAATCTGTACATATAATAAAAGTGGTTAAAAATATTGGAATACACTCTGTAAATTTAGAAATCCTACATATCACAACAAAGAGACCGAATTGCACCCTAAAAAAGTTAAATTGATCGGAACCGACTGATGTTCCGAAATTCTACATAACAATGAAGTTAAATTGCATCTTAACATGAATAAAATAATTTCCTAAACTAAAATGTTTTTCAAACGAAAACTACTAAACGGTGGTTCCCCATAGTAGAATGTTTATATGAGTATTTGTTTTCAGTAGCGATCTTGCGAATTATTTAAATTCGATGTTATTCCTTGAAAATTTCCGGTGTTTAAGCCAATATTGGCAAGTTTACTGGCAGAACCTCATATTCCTGGCAAATCTCAATATTTACTGGTAAAATGGCAACCATGCTTGTACTTGTTGGCTACTGCCCTTAAATAAAATTTACGATCCCTTGTGACAGGGCCAAGCAAAAAAACTGGAGTAGAGCGACCGACAGGTATATACAAAGAAATCGCAACAATTGGCATTGTCAGAAACTGTTAAAACTATATTTTCTTATATTTTCGATTGTTCGGCTGTATGTTTTAATTCTTTAGCTAAATTTTCACTTGTGTGACTGTTTGTAAATTTTATACAATGCAATAAAATTGTTCTTAACTTAGAATTCTTATTTATATAATGCGCAGTAATGCCTAAAAAATTTTCATTTTTTATCGATGTCCAGCAATCTGCGGTTAAACAGGTACTTACAATATTTTTAATTTCGCCTTTAATTATTTATACACATTTCATAAAAATGATTTATGTCTGAACCAGCTACAGTTTTCCTATTAGGAAGAGTATATGATGAATTTAGAGCCTTAATAAATCGTCTAAATCGCTTATCTTCCACTATCCTAAATAGTTGATAATTTAGGTTGAACAGTTTCATTAATTCAGTGTCAATTTTTTTTTTTTCATATTAGGCGGTAACGTTTTCGGAGTGTAGTAAGCTGAAACCTTTATCAGTTTACCCTTGAAGATTTTGGTGCAAGTGTTTGAAGTCGAGAATGTAGAAGTTAAACATATTGGAAACACAGAATCCATAGTTTCTTTTGATGAACAAGCAGAATCAGAATTACACTGAGATTTGGGGGAGGAGGGCAAATCGATTGCAAGACTTTTATCTTTCTGAATATAGCGGATTATGGGTCATTTAGAAATAAAAAATAAATAATTGTCTTACCTGTAAATTATTAGGTGCGTTGTTAAATGTTTGGATTATTTGGACGTCATTATTCATCATCTTTGTCTGCTGTTAAGTTAACTGTAGGATGTTTGCTCTGAATATGCCTTTTCATATTAGAAGTTGACGATTTGTAACACATTTTCTGACCGCATATATCACATTTAGCATAGTTACTATCAGTTTGACTAAAGTATTTCCAAATAACACTTCTACATTTACCACTCATTTTGGCATATATGTATGTCTATTATCGCGAAGTAACTATCACAGGATCACGGTGGCAGTCACAGAGTCACAGTACTCACAAAACACAAACTATTATAATAATGTGAATTGTTGAATCTTGAATGAATGCAGAATAACTGAACACTGATGAATTAGTTGAATTTGAATGTTGAATATGAATAACAGAATACTTAAACAATACTTATTATTGTACTCAAACAATAATATTATTTAAGCATACTTATGTATAGAGGCTGCCCGGAAAGTAATCAGACCCAGCTTGAATATAGCTTTCTGTGATCAAATATAACCAATTTAGACAACCTTAGCTTAGTCCAAAGGTGTCTTATTTAGAAGTTACAGACCTACAAAGAAAAAAAAAATCTTGTTACGAGTATAATTCAAATCAAAACGTCCAATCCTGTTGAAATTTCGTACCGTTATGTGTTAGATAAATACAAGCATTAAAAGGAAGTTTTAAATATTTTAATGCGCGAAAATTTTCAAACGCGTTTTCACCGAAAACGGTGCATGTTTAGGATTCGAGTAATTGATACGACGATTCGATCAATACTCGAATCCTAAACATGGTCCTTCGAGCCGGATTAATGAGAATTTGTTAAATTTTAAACAATTACATGAAGAAATCAAAACAATTGACGAATTTGGAAAACAATTAAGTGTGTCAGGTTGAATGACACCTTACAAATAAAGATACAAATGATTTAAAATCTGTTTAATAGAAGATTAAACATATTGCCGCCTCGACAAGTTTAAAGATCTATTCAAACGCTCAGCTCAGCAGAAATTTCTCATCCTAAGCCGTGGATTGTTGAGCTTCTGGTTTCCTGGGGCATTGTCACTATAACAAATGCTGACAACAGTATTGTGCTCATTTACTTATTTATAATGTTAGTAAACATAACTGACCTATTTTACATATTGTAGGTTAGTAGATTTAATTGTTTAATCCCTTAATTATAAAACCCAATTACAAAAAAAAAACAAAAACCCTTTTAATTATATATTTAAATGAACTTAACTTTATTTTTTTCTAGCCCATTATCTCATGGTAGCTGATGTCTGCCAGCGGATCCCGATTGACTTGGTTGAGGGGCCTCATCTCTAGATCTTGAACTCCCCTTTCCTCTGGAGCTGCTAGCTGTTGTGAATTCTTCTTCTTTTTCTTGTAGTTTGTGACCACCTTCCTTATTGCATATGCCATAAATGTTATTATTGCTATTATGGTTACGGTGGTGACCAAACTAGTAATAGTTGAGTGATGGATCACCGTTTTCCATCGTTTTTCCTGTAGTTCGTCTTGGAATGACTGCTCTTGAGCAGCCAAATCGGTTAGGTCATCAAATGGTTCCATTTCCGATTCCTTATCCTTCAGTGGCGGCCTCGCGATATATTTTTTTGACATAGTCAAATTTACCGCCACGGGCTTGATGAATCCGGCCACCACTGGTAATCTTTGTAGTCGTTTTGGAGTCAATGTCGTCTTCTTGGTTGAAATTATACAGTTCTGAGATATCGAAATTATTCCCGTCACGTTTATTACTGTTTCTTCTCTTACTCCATTGCATATGATTGCTATTTTTGTTTGTTTTTGTGAAATAAACATCCAAGAGTTTTTGGTATATAGCTTTTTCCAAATGATGGAATTGATTTCATTTTTACTAACTGGACATGAGTTGTTTCCTCCTCTGCTATACAATTCATCAATTATACAGTTTGGATAATTCTCAATGCTCCTGATTATAGATGGAGAGCAAATGTATAAGTTATTTTGTAAACTTATACTTGACTTTAGTTCTGTGTCAGATATTTGGAAATATCGCTGCATATTGTAATCCACCGCTATAATATCTGTTCCACTATCCATAATCCAATATTTATTGTTTTCTACTTTTATTGGTACCGCATTTACCTTTATAAGATTGAACTCTGTTATTTCTGCCATGCAGAAATATACATAGATAAATGTATTCTTGCTTGTTTGAGTTACTTCCGTTTTTATTAGGGGATGAGAGATGATTTCAATGTTGTGGGGTAGTTTCTTCGATACCTTCGCTATTATTCCTTCTATATGTTTAGGAGAAATTATTGCGTATATGTTTCCTTTGCCCATTTGCATGTGCAGCAAGTTTTCATAAAATTGTAACAGTTCATCGATGTAATTTTTTGCCACAGAATAAACACTTAAGACATGAATTTCTAGTTTGTTGCTATCTGTTCTGCTGTACCACTTGTGCATTCCTTCAATCATTTTCATTGCATTGTTCATTTTTGTTTTAAACTGGTTTAATTTGTTAGCGATTCTGGTTTCAGTTTGGTTAAATCTAGTCAAAGCTTTTAACATAAATTTTGTTTGGTGATTCGATGCTTGTATCAGTTCTCTTTGATTCTTGTCTAATTCATCGATCTCAGTGTATACCTCGTCGTTTACTCCAAATATAGCGGTTAACATTTTTCCCAAGATTCCTCTTTTCTGCCTTTTTTGAATGTGTTTTTCGATTCCATTTTTTAGCCATCCCATTTTTTCTTCCTCCTCTCTTAGGTGCCCTAATAGTGAGTCACATTCTACTTCCTCTGACAGTTCACGTACGCTTCTGCAAACGTCATTAATTTGATTAATTGTTTTATGAACTGAATCTGTGTCGTTCTTTAGTCTGACATTATCAAAAATCAATTCCATTTTGAATAGTCCTCTATCGATTCTTGCTTGTCCTAGATGTTCTATGTAAAATCCAGGTTCTGGGTATTCGATGTGATATTTCGCATAAGCTGAAACCTTTTTGGTAAGAGAGAGCACAAATATTATAACCAGTGCCCATATCCTCCAATTTGATATCTTTGTTTTATCAGAATTTTTCTTCCTACAGCCGCCTTTTTCTTTGAACGCTTGTTCTGTGGGTAATGGTATAAGTTTGTGAATTGGTCTCTTTATGTTTCCCCCCACTGCTCTTTTTAGAGTCACTACTCTAACTAGTCCTTCTTTATCTTCATGCACTTCACTTATTTTTGCCAATGGCCATCTTGAAGGGTTGATCGATTCTTCTTTGATTATGACTAAATCTCCAACTTTCAAATTTTTTGTTTCCAGTTTCCATTTATTGAATTGTTGTAGCTGATGTAAATATTCTGTCGTCCATGCTTTTCAAAAGTCTGTTTTCATTTTTTGGATAAGCCTCCACCGATCGGTTAATCCAAGTGATGTATCTATTTCCACGGGATGATCTGATTTAATTAGTTCTCGACCTATCAAGAAATGTCCTGGCGTTAGGACTGCAATATCATTGATTTCATCGGTAGGTGTACATAGAGGACGCGAATTTAGACAAGCTTCTATTTGATGCATCAACGTTGTTAGCTCTTCATACGTTAATGTGGCGTTTCCAACAACTCTTCTGAGATGATGCTTTGTTGACTTGACGCCGGCTTCCCATATTCCTCAAAAGTGTGGTGCTGATGACGGAATGAAATGCCATTTTATCCCCATGTTAGCTAACCTGTCTTGCACATTTGCATCGCGTATTACTTCTGCTATTTCAGCTTCTAATGCTTTGCTAGCTCCAACAAATGTAGTTCCATTATCCGAATAAATGTTGGCGCAGTTTCCTCTTCGTGCAGTAAATCTGATAAATGCAGCTATAAATGTTTCTGAGGTCATATCACTAACGACTTCCAAATGTATGGCTTTTGTTGTGAGGCACACAAAAACCGCTATATATCCTTTGTAAGATCTGTACCCTCTTCCTTTTGTTGTCTTTACCTGGATTTTTGTATTCATACTCAGATCACTAGCAGATCCCGTCCTTTGATCAGGCCTTATAGCTTCTCTTTTTTGCATTGCGGGAATGTGCTTTTCAATTTCGCTTTTAATCCATCCCATTTTGTCCAGCTGGTAATGGTCTATTTGTGAATTAGCTTCCAGTTCCTCTACTAATTTGTTTTCTTTACTTTGGCCTTCACTCGTTTTCTTCACAATTTTTTTTATGCCATTTGCCAAAGTATGTACATAATTTTGGATCTCTTTATACTTTATGATACACTTCATCTCTACGATTTATTACACGATGAATGTATTCGGCGTTTGCTTCAGCTCTACTCTTATTCATGTGACCAAATGTTATTGGGCAAATAGTTGTACAATCTAATGAATATATTATCCATCTTCCAAACTCATCAGAAAAGTTGAATTTCTCGCGAGCGTCAGACATCAATGGTATCCATTTTTCCCTAATAAATTGTTCATCTTGGGGAGTAAGCGGTGCGCCAAAAGTCTTTAAAGCTTCATTGAATTTAATTTCATCAATTAACGTTCCAATTCCTCTGTTGTTAAAATCTTCTACTTCGTGAATGGTTCGTTTTAAAGCTAGTCGAGTTCTAATGTCAATTTTTCCATCCTCTAGGTAAGCGTCTAATACTTTAGTTAGACGTACTGCTTTTCCTTTAGCTTTCTGCTTCAGTGCGTCAGATGAAAGATTACTGAAATAATCATCCTCTTGTTTTGATTTCTTCATGTAATTGTTTAAAATTTAACAAATTCTCATTAATCCGACTCGAAGGACCATGTTTAGGATTCGAGTATTGATCGAATCGTCGTATCAATTACTTGAATCCTAAACATGGTCCTTCGAGCCGGATTAATGAGAATTTGTTAAATTTTAAACAATTACATGAAGAAATCAAAACAATTGACGAATTTGGAAAACAATTAAGTGTGTCAGGTTGAATGACACCTTACAAATAAAGATACAAATGATTTAAAATCTGTTTAATAGAAGATTAAACAGTGCATTGTATCAACCTAAAACAGGTATAGCTTTTCTACGTAAAACTGATTGCTCTATCATAATTTTCGGTCAAACGTATTAGGGCCAATAAAAAAGATGCGATAAAAATGAGGTATAAAAAACTGCCTACAGCGCCCTCTACAATATTCGGCACTATATACTTCTTTGTAATGCTTCTACTTATCTAAAACATAACTATACCAAATTTCAATACGATTGGACGTTTCGTTTCTGAATTATACCCACAACAACAAACACTTTTTTTTTCTTTGAAGGCCTGTAATTTCTAAACGAGGCACCTTTAGACTAAGCTAAGTTTATCTAAATCGGTTTTATTTGATCACAGGAATCTGTATTTCAGCTTCGTTCCATTACTTTCTGGAAACTCTGTATAATTAAATTCGACGGATTCCTAAAGTTAAAAGGAATGGCGATTCAGTTTTAAGACCTTATCGTCTTTTTATCTTTTGTTTAGACTACAGCCTGAGTGCACCTGACGCAACTTCTGGATTCTTAGTTTATTAACCCAATAATTTTTTAATATCATTATTCGTTTGAGAGATATAAAATAAAATTCTTTAAAAAATGAAGAAGTGAACACCATGTATCTCAAAAGCGGTACATTTGAGAGGTATTGTTTATATAACAAAGTCATATCATTTTTGATACTTTGTTGCCTCTTAAAATTTCCGCAATGGAAAGCAGGTCACCCTGATAATAAGAAAACTAATTAATTTTCATTTCGAGTCAACAAAAATTCTAATATGAAAAAGAATAAATAACTGATTAAAAATTCACAACAAATATTTATTATTTAAATTTAAATATAGCATTTTTATGAATGAATATAAATATGTAGGGGAACCTGTTGTACCCTGTTCACTTTTTCATTCAACGATTTTTTGAAACAAACAACTATTTTAGCTGTTAGACGAACTAATGTGGTTCATAATATAAATTATACAAAAGCATAGATCATCCTTTTTACAGGTTTTACATAAACTAAAATAAGTTTGAAATGTTGATCAAGGTGCAACAGTGGTGATGTACCTAGATCCGCCTATGTTGTACCTTGGTTATAGTAAGAACTCGACAATAGCAAATATTTTTATTATTTCCAGCTTCAACACGTCTATAAATATCTTTATAAGCTTATCTAATATCTATGACATATCAATTAACAGAATTTATATGAATAAAATCAGTATTTTTCGTAACACCTAACTTAAACATTTTAATCACATTAGCAACAAGTCTTTATTCTCTTCGTACTGACTAATATTTGGACTAAGCGTTTCTTAATTAATCAATAAACTCCGAGTATTTATTCATTTCAGGAACTGAGTAATATTCCCTCTTGGAATTAATTTTTTTTTGGACTTTTTATTTTTTCCTTAATATCTAACCATTGGTATAAGTTGAGATCTTCTTTTTCTGGCCATTTCCAGTTTTTTCGCGACTTTTTCATGGATTTTATAAGAGCATCCTCTTCACTGACAGATACTATTTGGCTAACAAAGTATTTACCTTCGTAAAAGTTGTTTGCGTGTCTATTCTCTTTATTTCCCTTAAAATAATTGCTTAATGGTTCTTCCTCAGAAGATAAAAACCCTTTTGAAGCATCTGAATCTTGCACAGAAAAGCTTTCGTTTTCATCTTCTGATGTTTCTGATTCTTCTTTTAAATTTTTTTCTTAACTTCTTTTAGTTCCTGTACTTTTTACCTTCTTATCTATTTTAAGTTTTTTATTTTGTCATTTTTTTCCGGAGGGTCAGTTAGTATCCTTGACTTTCCTTTCTGTCTGCCTTTTCGAACTTCTTTTCTTGGTTCAGCTTTTGGGCGCGGTCTAATCATAGATGGCGTTACAACATTGGAACATCCTGGTGTGTTTTCTTGCAACGAGGTTTCCAAGAACTTCTTTTGCATTTTTGAGTGGATTTTCCAGGAAGACGCTGTTCGTTACAATCTGGCTGTTCAAGAATTTCATTCGTTTCTTCAGATGAGGTCACAGCATGAGGCTCATTTTCACATACAGGGAAGGGTCCGTTACGTTTGATGGCATAAACTCATGTTCTCCAAATATATTTTCATTTAGTGGGTGTAATCCAGTACTCCTAAAACCCTGAATAATATTTGAGGGAGTTAAAGATTGTGGAAAAGCTTTTCCAGCAAGAACGGCAATATCATAAACAGTCAGTGATTTACCCACATGACCGGGTGTCAACATTAATTCATTTGCAGCAGTTATAGTATTTCTTAAAAGGACCGAATACAGTCTTATCCAAAGGTTGAAATTTATGACTCGTGTGTGGATGGAAAGTTACAAGGATGACGCTATTTTCTCTAGCCAATTCTATAACTGGTATTTGAATGTGACTTTCATGATTGTCAAGTAGTAAAATGGTTGGATAATCCTTTGATGGTTTTACATATTGAATAAAGTGTTTGAAAAATTGTAGAAACAACGCTTCATTAGACCATCCAGAAGGATTAGCTCCACCAATAGTTCCATTAGCATAACAAGCATAAAATCCTTGAAATTTACACGCGGAAATATGAGCATAGGAGGAATGAATCCACCTCCTGCATTTATTGCAGCTATCATTGTGACTGTATTTCCTTTTTCTCCTCTCGTCATTGCACCAACTTGTTTGACACTTTTGGGTGCTAATATTTTTGGTGGAACATGGACTGTTGAAATGCCACTTTCATCCACATTCCAAATATCAATTGCTCTTAATTGTGGACATTTGGACAAAGCTTTTTGCAATTTTCAAAAGTCAATGGCACATTTTGTTTATTAAATGCTGTAGAACGGGCAAGGCTAGTGACTTCAGGCTTGCGTAAAGCTAATTGCTTTTGATGTCGTTTACGGAAAAGACGTAACCAGTACTCCCCAGCCATTTGGTCTTTGTCCCATTGAGCTGGATATTTTTTATTGTTTTTCGTCGTAAACTCATATGCCAACCTCCTAACGTCCTTTAAAGTGAGTCCATACTGTAACTTTGCTGTTTCTTGTATGTAATCCACAAGCAAGAACTCTTCGTCACCTGTAAAAACTTTTTTCACGCCTAAATTATCATAAAGGTGGCTCGCATCTTTACCAGTCTTCAAGCAGTGTTCATAATGCCTCTTTAAAGTACATCTTGACAAGTTAAAATGTTTGGCAGCCCCTCTTAATGAGAATTTTTTTTGTTTAACTAGTTTAATAGCGCTAGAAAGTGCTGTTTTAGCAATAGGAGTTCGTTTGATGTTTTTGCTACGAGGCATTTTATCTGTATAAAAAACAACAAAATAATAAGTATGTGCGTTCCTAAACAGAATTAACAAGAATACATTTGAATATAGGTACCTTGACCATATGACCAAGGTACAACTGTTTTACTATAGTCAAGGTACAACACCCCTACCCTTTTATGTTTATTCGCACATGTAAATATGGAGGTTATGATTAACTCAAATAAGCATACTACATTCTAAACTTGGCTAAAGTACTTGTTTAAATCAAATGGTTTTAAAAATTTATGTAGTAAATAACAGAAGTAATGAAAGAAAACGTTAAAGTGATCTCCCATGCAAACTCGATGCAATGGCCGCCTGCAACTAACTTCATGTTGATTAGTCTTGTCAAAGTTCACTATACCATAGACAAAGAGACGGAAAAAAGGCGCGAACATTTCAAAAAAATAAGTGGCTCTAGGTACAAAGGGTGTCAAGGTACAACAGGTTCCCCTAAGTATGTATATGCCATCGCCATCTATTAGACATATGCATAGGATAATAGCTATTTCAATTTATTACATTTACCGAACCTGCAGATGACGGTTCGTTTCGATTTGTTCAGAGTTCCGATCCAAAAGATGAATAAACTAAAAGACGCCAATAGATCTAAATACCCATTCAAGCGCACAGGTCTTGCACCTGTAGCACCTAGTTCAAAATAAAGGTCGGAGTATGTGCACCTTTTCCGGAAAAAAAGCAGGTCCACCCATTCCTACTTGGAACTACACTCGGACCAAGGAAGGAACTTCGAATCAGGGGTATTTCAAGAGATATGCCGTCTTCTTGAAATAAAGAAAACTCGAACGACATTTCTTCATCCAGAGTCTGATGGAAAGGTGGAAAGATTTAACAGGACCATGGAGGAAAATTTTTTGAAGGTCCTTTCCAATGGCCTATCGCGCGGTAACTTATGAAACTACGGTTCAGACTCCGGCAAAAGTGATTTTCGGGAGGAAACTGCGGCTTCCGTGTGACTTGGTCTTTGGATCACCAAGGTAGACCCCCAGGGGAACGATGGGTTTTGCAGAGGGCTTGAGAAAAGCCGGGACCTTTATAAGGTGGTCACTTTTCGCTCAAGTTAGTTAGAATTTAATAAATAAGTTAGTTAATCAAACAGTGTTAGTGAATTGCAGTTGTAGTACTCAGAGTTCAGGTTTGAAATAAAGTGCTTACAATTCAGCTAGAGTTAATCATTCGAACCGATAACGCGCAACAATAAGCAATGTTTTATAGAGTCTAAGTTTTAAAATACAAAACAAACGTTATTATTTTGTGTTATACGATAGCTAAAATTAAAAATCTTAATCTGAAGCAAAAAATAAAATCATTGGTATATGTGAAAAAGTTAAGTACGTTAGTGGGAATTGAATTCGAGTGATTTTCCACAGTTTTTTGGAGTATTCTAATGAATTTTCGAGACATATGAAAGCACTACAGGCTTCACACACGTTTTTCATCTTCTTGATTTCTGTTACTGTCGTTTCGACGTAACGTGGCGAATTTTTCCATTTTTCAGATTTCTTGGCGATTCTATAATTTGTATTTCTTATAATATCTGCTATCATTTCTTTATCTATAAAAAGCTAAAAACATTCTATTGACGTTTTAGCCTTCTTTTCATAAGCCTTCACTCCTGGCAAGTAAGTTACAATATTTTCAGATCTGGTTCTAGCATTTTTATTTGGTGTTTTTTTACTCCATTTGGATCCATTTTTTCCTATAACAGTTATTTTCGTTTTCTTCCGCCTCTTCCATTTCACGATTCTCTTCTTGGGCCTCTCTCTTCACTCCCCGCTTCCTGGTTAGTATAGTCACTGTTGGTACTGTGGTGAGTCGAGTTCTACTAAACTGTCCCAATTCCTCGTTTGTTTTATTTAATTGAATTTTTTTTTCAATATTTTCTTGGAAATATTAAATCTACAAATATTGTACTATATAAAATTTTTTGTAACATAACGTTTTGCGTGAGAAACAGATTTCTTAGCGTTCACAAATTAGATAAGGGTTATTTGTTAGGCCTGGTTTGTTTCAAGCACAGATACCTAAACTGAGTAAATTAACATGTTAGTTTTGAAGTACCGCTGAAAAGTAGAGTAATAAATAAGGGTAAAAGTGCCGATAACGTAGCAAATACCTCGGCAAGGCCATGTGGACTGGAGGAATTTGACGTTCAAAAAACGCCCTTATAAACACGTACAATTGTAAGTTATTTAAATTTCAATTATCGAAGTAAAACTTGCAAGATAAAGGGACGACAGCATTCAAAAGGGGTTTGCAGTTTGATATGCACTTTAAGAATCCTTTTCAAAATTGATTTAAGGGCTAATTTGGATTAGAAATATTTAAATTAGTAGAAATTCTGCATTCTCATGCCCTCTAGCGAGATACAGAGGATGTCTTTCGGTCCCCAGAAGTTAAGGGTAGGGGGTGTGAACATAAAATACGAAAGACCAATTTTAAGATAGTCCGGTACTACCCTTCGAGGAAATTAGTTTAAAAATTATAGTCAAGAACTAAACTTCGATGAAATTAGTTTAAAAATTATAGTCAAGAACTAAACTTCGAGGAAATTAGTTTAAAAATTATAGTCAAGAACTAAACTTCGATGAAATTAGTTTAGAAATTATGTTCAACTTCCGGACTTATAAAAACGAGTACGAAATACGGGAGTTTAAAAAAAAACTGCTTCTGTTTGTGCTAATTAACGTGAATGAACACAAAAAAAAACAACTTCTATTTCTGTTCAACGTGAAGTTTTAGTGCCATTTATGTGATGTTTGCTACGGGATAAATAGGCAAGTAAATTTTAAATTGTCCGATGATTTTATTTGATGGTTTTTCGCTCTTATATGATTTAATTAACTTTTCCTAAAATTTGAGAAATACTTGTTCCTAATTTTGATCAATATGGGGTTGGGGGGCGTACACAAAAAAAAGGAATTTAAAAATTCCACAACAAACCGAATGAATGAGAAAGTCGTTGTTAGAAAATTATTATTGGGCCAAGAACCCTACCGCTGATTGGTGCAACTACCAATCTCAGTTTCAAAAAAAGGAAACAAAAATAAAACAAAATAAAAAATACAAAGACAAGAAAACGAAAAGGAAATAAAGCGCATTCGCTTCATACAAACATTTTCATTTCCTTAAGGTCGATGTTAGTGTTCTGCTGTTGGAAGCTGAGTTTCCAGGGGTTCCAAAATAATTTATACCCATCACCACAAAGGTCCGGCAACTGGCAGCAGACACATATATTTGGGTTTTACTGATAATGTTCTGCAAGTTCTAGAAACGTGGGCATTGTACACCTTAACATCCTAGAAGCATAAGCCACAATGAGCTCTTACCTAGTTCTTGTTTTGGTGTATTCACCTAGTGCTACCTCATTCGCAGATTCTCCTTCGTAGGTTGCTTGAATCCCAAAAATATAGGACAAGACAACCTGGCCCAAAGAGAGCCTTATAGATCTGTTGACAATGGGGAGTACTAACGTAAGTGGACGAGCAGTATCAGCATCAGCTCTCGTTAGGGAGATGTTTTGACGAAAGAAATGAGAACTTCTTGCCAGTTTCTAACTTTAATTTAAAGGTTTTTTTTGTGCTAAGTCAAGCTTAGCCACTTTCTAAGCCAGAAAACGCCCATTCTATTAGAACAGTAGCCGTAGAAGTAGATGTAGTGTTGGAAGGGAAAATTCTGCTCAGAAAGTTTTTATGAAATTTGAACAATATTTCTAGTCTATTTTATGACACTGGTTTGAGTTCGAGTGATTGAGTTTGGTATGGGAAAAACAAAAAACAAACAAAGGAACAAGTTAACAAAGGAAAGAAAGAAAGAGTGAGAGAACGAGAGATCTGTAAGATTGAATTAACATTTATAAATTTGATTTATTACGATAAATCACAACTTCATTTCCAAGCTTGAGCTCCATTTTCTCGTAGCATTATCCTTTGGATATTGTTAGCTCAAAGCTTTAACAGGAAACTGTATGCTATGTAAAGTATGCTTGAATAAAGAAGCGACAAACACAAAGAATTGGGGACTAAAACAGACACCTGAAAATAGTTTGAGAACCTCTGTGTACAAACTAACCAGCGGACGCCCACCGATAATCAGGTACAAAGTTAGCTGCATTTGGTTTGAAAACCTTCGAGTACAAACTAAATGGCCCAGCTGGGGAAAGCATTGCGATTATTAGGGTTAAAATAAACCTTGGGAAATTTATAACCGACGCACCATATACGAGCGAAAGAGTTAGACAAAGAATGTCAGATTATTTGTGCTTAATGAATTCTCTTAATTTTTCTAAAGAAACATTTCTCTCAGATCTGTGTCCAGCGAATTTAAACAAGTTGAAACAAACAGGTTCACTTTTATTTGTTGTATTATGTTTAAGAACACTTGAAAATCACAAACTTGAAATTTTGTTGATTTATTTTTTTGACCAATTGTAATAAAAAGTTGAGGTCAATTGTTGTTTGAATTTGATAACACTTCCCTGTCGACTCTACGAGCTGGGGTTACAATTTATTGGAATAAATAATTTTAAACACAACGTAGACAAATTGGGTCCGAAAATCGAAGTAAATTATTCTTCGAAAATTTTTAAAGATGAGCAAAATTCGACAATTTTGAAAAACTATATACAATCATTGGTTTTGGTCGCGCATCACATTTAATCGACTTGACCTGGATTTAATCACAACCGGCTGGGTCGCTCATCACAGTACTAATTTGGTCGATTTCATCATCTCCTTCCAAGTCGTCCTTATCAAAAGGTTGGTTGGCCTCGGGTCCCTCCCATAAGGCTAATAGACGATTCTGCTCTTTTTGCCAATAAATAGTTTCAAAAGAAAACGTACTAAAAATTTACCAAAAAAACTCTTAGAAGAGGTCGCCCTTAGCTTGTTCAGCAGACAAAGAACCAAAAACCTAACCATAAAAAAAAACTTTCAAGAACTGACACGTGGGGTATCACACGCCCTAAACTATTTTAAATCGACGTATTTTCGTTAAAGTGCAATAGACAAATGCGGTTTCTGTATAAATGCATTAAAAAATCTACAATTGAAAGCTAAGCAGGGAAGCAGGGGCGCAAACGAAATTTTAAAAAAGTTGTGCATGCGTTTTCAGACGTTGGGGTTTGTCACACCCCACATGCCGGGTTATTAAAATGCTGTCTCTCCGATTTAAGTGTGAAGCGATGGTAGTATTTGCCCAAGTCCATTATAAAAATCAATTGCGGAATATAGATGTTGTAACGGGGGTACCGTATTCGAATCCTATTTACCACTCTCTCGTCCGCAAATAACGTTGGTCGAAAGAAGAAAAAGGAAAGACGAGTGAGGAGAATGAGAAAGAGGAGGAGGAAAGAAAATTTGTTTTGAACATGGCATGTGACAAGGACAAATTGGCGGATCTCATCCGATGGTACAAATATCCTTGTAGTAGATGTGAAAAACCCTACTTTACCGGAATAGAAGTGGATGTGGTATAATGCATCATTGAAACAAACATTTTTGTAATTTTTCTATACCTTGATAATAAATATATAAGAAAAGTGTATAATTAAATTTCTTTTCATCCTTCCATTACCATCAACAAATCCATTAAAATAAACAAAAATTAATTTATAAAGTATTTCTTACATACACAACATTTTGATTAAATTTTAATTTTGTACATTATAATATTTTATAATATCATTAAGGTTTGCAGAGTTGTTGAAAAAGGCAGAAGAAGCATTTAGTGGTTTATGTCCCTCATCTTCTTCATCTTTCTTTATGATAGCACATAGAATAATCTCCAGCTTGTACCTTTTGCCTTTCTTTCCATAATTTATTAAATAAGAGTTTACCAACTCTGAGAAGTTTTAATCAGATAGCCCATTAAATCTTTGGGGAAGATACAAGTTCCATAAATTGTCAAGTCTTTCCCCCAAAATTGCTCTCCGCCCGTTTGACTTCTGTTATTAGATACTTATGATTTAACACCATTGTTGACAAGTTAAGCCATACGGCCCCACAGTTCAGCTGATTGAATAAATCGATAGCCTTTTTGCCGGATACCGTTTCCTTTTATCTTCTTGAATTCTCATGGACTACCACCAAAAGAATACTGAATACTTGACTTGTTTAGTATTTCTAGAAATATCCAGAAGGACTTGCGATTTTAATGACGCAACCAACTAAATTATTTTAATACTAGTCATACTACATATTAAAAACATCTCTTAACAAATGGTCTGATAACGTTTACGCGAAGGGTATGATATTAGATTTGCTAAAATTTGCCTTCTTAGAAAGAAGGTCAAAAAAGTCATGTTAGTTATGTAAGAAATTGGAGATCACTTAATTACGTAACTATATTCAATGTTTAAATCACATTTGAAAAACAGTTTGTTAAATTTAATTTTTATTCGATTTTGATCAATAGCAGATAAAGTCATTTATGTGATTCCTGTCTCGTACGCACCAAAACGGCAGATCACGCAAATATGTAATTATATCACATGTAACTCTGGAAGAAACATGTAGCACCTGGGGCAGAACCGCAACACCTTTTTTTTAGTGGGATGGAATCGGTGAGCACCTTGGTCTCTGAGGCAGAATCGGTTTCAGCCAAGAATAAGGTAGCATTTTCGCCTATTTTGTGTTATAAATATACCCTAAATTGCACCTTTGGTTGTTCGATTAGAATCGGAGGGGCTATGGTTAAAGTGGGGTAGAACCGAAATTGCACCTAAGGTGCGGAGATACGCAGCCTAATTCAACTACTTTTACCATAATTCCAAAAGTTTTTAACATTATTATTAATGGAACCTTCAATTGATTCCACATGTTCTTTCGTTACTACGGATTCTTTTACATTCAGATCCTTTGGTGTTTTGCCTACATATGATTTCTTATTAATTGAATTTGAAATTATAATCTTTGGGATATGCTTATCAAATAGATTTGACTTTGGAATAAAATAAAAGTACACGCTTCATCTACTGTAAAGTTATTCAAGAGCAGCCTCTCATCTCTCCTAGAAATATCCATTTCCAAATATAATGCTGGATGATATTTATCACAAGAAACTACATGATCAAGACTGTTAGAAACTATTAAATTGATATCAGTGGTAAAACATAAATCCACAGTACCTAATGTAGTATCTAAGCCGTTATTGACTTGGAACAAGTTATTTAAATTCGAACAGTTTACAATCACAGCCTTATCCATGTTTTTGTTTAAATAATATGTTCGGGATCACTATCAGGTCTTGATAGCTCCGAACATTTGGTCCTTCGAGCCGGATCCACCTTCGAACGTAGGGTTGGATCAGAATCAGAATCAGAACAGAACTTAGTTAATTAGTGTTCGTGAAACGGTTACTCTGTGAGCGCAACTCCGAACGAGGGTTCTAGCACAGCAGCAACAATTGATCGAGTTATATCAACAAACAAGTAAGTGATTCTCCTCCTTTATGCGTGGAATTCCTTTTGTTAATTGGCTACGTTGAACAAATTAGCAGATTTGGTAGATTTGAGTTTGCATGCCTTGGGAGAAGCAGGACGTTTTTGATTATTCGTATCGGAAGTTTTAATCTTTCAAAATGGGTTTATCGCAATTAAAAGTAGAGCGTGGAAGGGTTAAAGGAAAGTTGACCAGGTTCGAAACATTTTTAGACAGTTTCCGAGAATCCACGAATGATTTGTCTGATTTAAAGGAACGCTTTGCACCAATAGTGGAAACGATGAAGCAATTTGATATCATACAGGACCAGATAGAGAATTTGCAAACAGACACAGATGAACATGATACAGAACAATGGCATCGAGATCGTATCGAATTTGAAAATTCTTACTATCGCCTAACGGGTCGCGCGCGCGATATTCTAGCCAGGCTTACCCCTATCGTACCCGCGAGTCAAAATCAAAATGCTGCCGCGAATGGCAATGGAGTGACAAATAATGTAATCATTCAGCCTAGCGAAATTGATTTGAATTTGCCTAAAATAACAATACCTAGATACTCTGGTATACATTGGGGCAATATTAAACATTTCACCGGTTACAAAAAACGGAAATAGTCTGAGAACGTTGCTAAATACTTTAAACCTAAACTTAGAGGCGTTAAAGGCATTTGACATAGGCGTAGATTCGTGGGACGCGATTATTGTACAGATAATTTCGTCAAAATTTGACTATGTAACTTTGAGGGAATGGGAAAGCACACTGAACTCCTCGATTCCAACAATTTCGCAGATAAAATTATTTTTAGATAAAAGGTGTCGGTTTTTGGAATCGCTAGACGGCAAATAAAACAAGCAATAAAGTGAATCAACCGGTAGCATCATTCAAACCAAAATTTAACATAAGGGCACAAACAGGCAATTCTCATGTTGCAACAAATAAACCATTTTATTGTTATCATTGTAAAGAGCAACATTCAATTTTTCAATGTGCCGAATTTTTAGCGTTGTCGGTAGGTAACCGAATTAGTCGAGTGGATCATTGGCGTTTAAGCAAACATTATTTAAGGGCAAACCACGCAATAGAAAATTGCAAGAGTGGCAAGTGCCGCAAATGTAATCAAAACCATCATTCCTTGTTACACGTAGAAGTAGCTGATGTTCCAAATCAGGTTTCATTAATCAGTCAGCATTCATCAAGATCGGATTATTGCCGGCATAATAAAGAAATATTGTTGTCAACGGCGGTGGTCCATATTCGTGCACAAGACGGAAAATTGATTAATTGTCGAGCTCTCTGAGATATGGGCTCACAATTACACTTTGCGACAGAAGCTTTGTGCAAAAAACTTAAAGTGAAAGTGTCACGATCAAACCAAATTGTATGTGCCATTGGACTAATGAATCAGAATATATCCCAATCAGGGGATATCAAGATAACTTCTCGAGTAAATCAGCAGTCCTACTCAATTAATTGTTTAGTCGTTCCTCAGATAACGGGTAACGTCCCTAATTATTCTATTAAAAGGTCTAATTTCAAGATACCAAACAACTTGATTTTAGCAGATCCGCAATTCTACGAAGCTAGTTCAATTGATTTGTTAATAGGTGCAGAATTATACTGGGATCTCATATGTGATAGAAGTTTTCGCTTAGATCATTCTCAACCATATTTTCAACAGACACAATCGGGTTGGATTGTGGGTGGCGCTATGAAAAGCGAAAGTAACGGGAAACATTCGCTTTGTCATTTAACCTTGAAACCAGCAGAAATGGCCCTTGAGAATGCAGTTCAGAAATTCTGGGAACTAGAGGGAATTAGGACCGACACAATTCTCACAGAAGAGGAACGAACATGTGAAACCCAGTTCCGAAAAATGGTCGATTCATCGTAAAATTACCATTTATCAATAACATTGATTTAGGTGCGTCGAGAGAAGGCGCCTTAAAGCGATTTGTTACTTTAGAAACAAAACTAAAGAAAAATCCGAAGCTTTAAGAATCAGTATTCGGATTTCATGACAGATTATTTAAACTTAGGTCATATGGCAAGGGTTCCATTAAATGAAATTGATAATGCTCGAGCTCATTATCTCCCTCACCACGCAATTTTGAAGGAATCGAATGTAACAACAAAATTAAGAGTGGTGTTTGACGCATCCGCGAAAACGAGCAATGGTCGTAGCTTAAATGATAATTTACTCTGCGGTCCTGTTGTTCAAGATGATCTCTTCACTATTTTAATGAGGTTTCGGTGCTACCAGTACATGCTGACCGCCGATATAGGCAAAATGTATCGGCAGATTGCGATAAATGCGTGCTATACCGATTATCAAAGAATATTTTGGCGTTTCAATACTGATGAACTGATAAAAACAATCAGATTGACCACTTTGACATAAGGCACGAAACCAGCCAGCTTTTTAGTCAGTCGTTGTTTAAAGGAACTTGCCAAATCTTATGTTCCACAAATGGGAAATCTACCCAAATCAAGAACCGAGCCTTTACGCCCTTTTTTGAAAGGCGGAATTGATTACGCAGGCCCGATTTTGATTAAAGATACAAGAGGGCGAGGTAAGGCCAAATCAAAGGCTTATATTGCCATATTCGTTTGTTTCGCCACTAAGGCCGTGCATATTGAACTTGTGGGGGATCTTACGACGGAATCTTTTATAAATTGCCTGAACCGATTTATAGCGCGTCGCGGACATGTCTCTGATATCTATTGTGACAACGCGACCAATTTTGTGGGAGCAAATAATGAATTTAATAAATTATTTAAATTTTCTGAATCCAAGAACAAAATAATTGATGAATTGGCGCCGAAACAAATTAATTTTCATTTTAATCCTCCACTATCTGCTCATTTTGGGGGTCTTTGGGAAAGAGGGGTTCGTTCAATCAAATTTCATTTAAAACGAACAATCGGAGATGCGTCTGTCACTTTCGAGGACATGTATACTCTATTGACCCAAATCGAAGCAATTTTGAATTCGCGACCATTAACCCCTTTATCCTCCGATCCCAACGATTTCTCAGTCCTTACACCGGCCCATTTCCTTATTGGAGAATCGCTAATGGCTCCAGTGGAACCCGATCTAGAATGTGTAAAATTGAACCGGCTTTCCAGATGGCAAAGAATGGAACAGCTACGTCAACATTTTTGAAAAAGAATTGCATCCCAGATCTCGGCGATGTCAGTTCACTTAATAAACGTCGTTAAGTTTACATAAAACGCATTTCATTTATCGGAGCTATCAAGACCTGATAGTGATCCCGAACATAATACATTTTCGGGTTAACCATCAAACCTACATTTTCATTAATTCAATCAATTTTAAGCAAGTTTTAATCACCTTTTACAGTGAAAAGGCTGTGTTGCTTAGATAAAATATCATTTATAACATCACAATGTTGAATATATACGACTCCTGTCGTGAATTTGGTGGAATATACAGGGTGATTCATTAAGAATGGGCAATCTCTGAACTGGAGATACTACACACCAAAATATGGTGATTGAGCTTAACATGCCTTATACAAATGTTGCAGGTTTACGAGGTTCAAAGTTGGAATTTTAATTTAAAACTTCTTAATAATTTTGTGATTTTAAGCAGTATTGTCTGGAAAATTGGCAACTTTATGTTTTTTGGCATGAGAATTACGAATTTAATGCTGAATTTCGCACTGTTTATACAGGGCGTTTGTTACATCCCGTGACTTAAGTAAATTACAACATATCTTTTTTGTCTAACGAGTTATGGCTAGAAAATCTAAAATTTTGGATAAAAAAGGTATTCTTGTTTATTTCATGTAACTCTAACAGTTTTTGAGTTATTTGCATTTTAAACATTCAATGAATTTGTTTGTTGTAAAATGAATTTATTCTTTTAAATTACTACTATGCGAGGTAACAACAGTAAAGGCAACAAATAACAATCAGTAACAGTAACAAAAGAAAACTTTAAAGTAAATGCTCAAAATGACCGCCCTCCACTTCAATACACTTTGTAAGGCGTATCCTTAAAGATCTTTGAACATTAAATAACATTGGTAGATTATTTTTAATAATATTAGCAGATTCTTGAATTTTCTGACGTAATTCTTTGATGGAATTAATTGTTTCTTTGTAAACCATGTCCTTTATTTGTGACCATATTGAGAAGTCTAGACGGTTTAAATCTGGACTTCTAGGTGGCCAAACAAATTCACTGCCATGCCCAATCCACCGGTGAGGAAAATGTTCATTCAGGTATTGGCGTACTGGCAGAGAAAAATGTGGCAGCGCCACGTCTTGCATAAACCACATGCTCCATATTATGGCTAGTAGGGTGTTTAAATTTTGTTCAAGGAAGTTTAAATAGAGGGGGCCCGTTCAGATTAGGAGGAAGTTCAAAAGGACCAATAAAAAAAACAGATATCACACCACACCAAATAGTTACCTTGAATTCATGCTGAAAATGTCGTTCCTTTAGAGCATGTGGATTTTCGGATTCCCACAAATGATTGTTTTTCCAATTAAAAACACATCGTCTAGTAAACGTCGCACAGAGGGGCCAAAAGTTGGCAAACATTATTTTATCATGGTTTTGGGTTTTAGATTAGTTAAACACCTGGATTTTAATTTCATTTCAGTTCTAGAGTACAGAATTTCAAACAAAATCTATTTTAAATGTTATACAAGGGTTAAACATTACGGTTTAGTCCTACAACTGCTACATTTTTTTGATAGCAAACATCTTTTTTGTAAAAAGATATACTATCAAAATGAACATTTTAAAATTATTTTTCACAATAGGGTAAACAATACACGGTGGTATACTAAAGTTGCTTTGTTTTAACGAAAAACTTCGCATATTGCAACAGATTCGACTATACAAATATTGTATGGTAGGTTTCTTTTAAAAAAGCAACTTTATGCGCCATCTTTATGTTCACTCTGTAAAGAAAAACTAATGTGCATCGTCTATACCTTTGTACCAAAAAGTTGCTTGATATCAAAAAAATTATAGGAGTTGCAAGGGTTTTCTCCACTCACGACTCAGTCTGTATACAGGGTGGACCATAAGTAATGGTACATAGAGCAACAGTAGATTTTTCGTATAAAAATAAGGTGATTTAACCACATTTACCTTATACCAAAAGTTGATATTAACAGAGATACAGGGTGTCAAAGTTGAAAAAAAAAATGTAATTTTTTTCACTAGAGATAAGAAATTTGGCATAGGGGGGGGGTTCTTTGGTCAAGAAATTCTAATTTGCTAACAGATTGTCAGTAAGTCATAGGGGGCGCCACCTGCGCTACCTTGTATTATTCTAAACCATCATAACTTTTTTGTGCCTTCATGTACACTTATTTTAAATAGATGTTTTTATTTACCTACATTTTTTACGTACTTTCCAAATGTAAAGGGATTGTAAATAATTAAAAATCTAGCTGTCTTTTATTGAAATTCATCTCCAAATATCTGCTTCGACTACCCAGACTATTAAAATTTTCTTGTGCGGACTCGGAGATCATATTTCACATCTTTATGTTAGAAAATAAATTAAGTCTTAATTTTTTGGATTTTCTTTATTAAAATTTTCAAAATTTAGGTAATAATATTATCAGCAAAGTATTATTTGACATAAATTAGTTTCAAAGCTGTCTTATGAATACTTCTTTTTCAAGCCTACTTCGACAATTTAATATCTTGGTAATTTAAAACCAAGGCACGTCAAGCTTTAAAGGCAAATATCTTGAAATCGGTTGCTCGTATCAACTTTCAGAAAGTACACCTTTTTTACGTAAGAAATATGGGGAGATAAAATAACCCATTCAAAATGAATATACGTGGGTGAATAAAAAAGTTTTGATGATTTAGAATTATGCAGGATAGCGCAGGTAGCGCCCCCTATCAGCTGTTGGTAATATGTTAGCAAATTAGAGTTTGTCGACTTAAGAAACCGCCGTGTGCCAAATTTCGTGCTTATATTACAATTTATTCCATAATTATACGAAAAAATCGATTTTTTTTTAACTTTGACACCCTGTATCTCTTTTAATATCAACTTTTGGTATAAGGTAATTGTGGATAAATCACATTATTTTTATTCGAAAAATCCACCATTGCTTTGTGTACCATTACTTATGTCCAGCCTGTATAATATGTAAAAAATAATTATTCCCTAATTTTACGAAAATGGTAACATAACTATAAATACTAAATAGTAAACTAAACAAACTATGTCATGTTTACGTCTTCACCACTTCTGAAGTTGTTTCGTCGCTGTCGCTATCAGTGTTATTCTGCGATGTCTCGTGTACTGATGAAGGACCAGAAATATTAAAATCAGAACTTTCCAACAGCTGTATTACATCCAAATCCAACTTCGATTTGTACTTTATTGGATGATGCATACTCGTTATGAGTGGATCCGAAGATATTAATAATCGATATAAAATGTCAGTATTGGTTTTTTCTCTAGAAATTTTGCGGGAAAACCCCTGTCTTTTAAATATTTTGTTATTAGCTTCGTGAGCTTCTTCACTCAACTGTCCAACAGGCAGCAAGGACTTTCTCTATAATAATAGGTCCATGAATCAGTACTGTGGTGAGTCGAGTTCTACTAAACTGTCCCAATTCCTCGTTTGTTTTATTTAATTGAATTTTTTTCAATATTTTCTTGGAAATATTAAATCTACAAATATTGTACTATATAAAATTTTTTGGAACATAACGTTTTGCGTGAGAAACAGATTTCTTAGCGTTCACAAATTAGATAAGGGTTATTTGTTAGGCCTGGTTTGTTTCAAGCACAGATACCTAAACTGAGTAAATTAACATGTTAGTTTTGAAGTACCGCTGAAAAGTAGAGTAATAAATAAGGGTAAAGTGCCGATAACGGCACTGACCGTAGCAAATATCTCGGAAAGGCCATGTGCTCGACTGGAGAAACTTTACGTTCAAAAAACGCCCTTATAAACACGTACAATTGTAAGTTATTTAAATTTCAATTATCGAAGTAAAACTTGCAAGATAAAGGGACGACATTATTCAAAAGGGGTTTGCAGTTTGATTTGCACTTTAAGAATCCTTTTCAAAATTGATTTAAGGGCTAATTTGGATTAGAAATATTTAAATTAGTAGAAATTCTGCATTCTCATGCCCTCTAGCGAGATACAGAGGATGTCTTTCGGTCCCCAGAAGTTAAGGGTAGGGGGTGTGAACATAAAACACGAAAGACCAATTTTAAAATAGTCCGGTACTACCCTTCGAGGAAATTAGTTTAAAAATTATAGTCAAGAACTAAACTTCGATGAAATTAGTTTAAAAATTATGGTCAACTTGCGGACTTATAAAAACGAGTACGAAATACGGGAGTTTAAAAATAAAAATTACTTTTGTTTGTGCTAATTAACGTGAATGAACACAAAAAAAAAACAACTTCAATTTCTGTTCAACGTGAAGTTCTTGTGCCATTTGTGTGATGTTTGCTACGAAATAAATAGGCAAGTAAATTTAAATTGTCCCATGATTTTATTTGATGGTTTTTCGCTCTTATATGATAATTAACTTTTTTCTAAAATTTGAGAAAATACTTGTTCCTAATTTTGATCAATATGGGGTTGGGGGGCGCACACAAAAAAAAAGAGAAAGGAATTTAAAACTTCCACAACAAACCGAATGAATGAGAAAGTCGTTGTTAGAAAATTGTTATTGGGCCAAAAACCCTACCGCTGATTGGTGCAACTACCAATCTCAGTTTCAAAAAGGGAAACAAAAATAAAACAATATAAAAAATACAAAGACAAGAAAACGAAAAGGAAATAAAGCGCATTCGCTTCATACAAACATTTTCATTTCCTTAAGGTCGATGTTAGTGTTCTGCTGTTGGAAGCTGAGTTTCCAGGGGTTCCAAAATAATTTATACCCATCACCACAAAGGTCCGGCAACTGGCAGCAGACACATATATTTGGGTTTTACTGATGATGTTCTGCAAGTTCTAGAAACGTGGGCATTGTACACCTTAACATCCTAGAAGCATAAGCCACAATGAGCTCTTACCTAGTTCTTGTTTTGGTGTATTCACCTAGTGCTACCTCATTCGCAGATTCTCCTTCGTAGGTTGCTTGAATCCCAAAAATATAGGACAAGACAACCTGGCCCAAAGAGAGCCTTATAGATCTGTTGACAAATGGGGAGTACTAACGTAGGTGAACGAGCAGTATCAGCATCAGCTCTCGTTAGGGAGATGTTTGACGAAAGAAATGAGAACTTCTTGCCAGTTTCTAACTTTAATTTTAATGTTTTTGTGCTAAATCAAGTTTAGCCACTTTCTAAGCCAGAAAGCGCCCCTTCTAATTAGAACAGTAGCCGTAGCAGTAGATGTAGTGTTGGAAGGGAAATTCTGCTCAGAAAGTTTCTACGAAATTTGAACAATATTTCTAGTCTATTTTATGACACTGGTTTAAGTTCGAGTGATTGAGTTTGGTATGAGAAAAACAGAAAACAAACAAAGGAACAAGTTAACAAAGAAAAGAAAGAAAGAGTGAGAGAACAAGAGATCTGTAAGATTGAATCAACATTTATAAATTTGATTTATTACGATAAATCACCACTTCATTTCCAAGCTTGAGCTCCATTTTCTCGTAGCATTATCCTTTGGATATTGTTAGCTCCAAGCTATAACAGGAAACTGTATGCTATGTGAAGTATGCTTGAATAAAGAAGCGACAAAAAGAAATAAAAACAGACACCTGAAAATAGTTTGAGAACCTCTGTGTACAAACTTACCAGCGAACACCCACCGATAATCAGGTACAAAGTTAGCTGCATTTGGTTTGAAAACCTTCGAGTACAAACTAAATGGCCCAGCTGGGGAAAACATTGCGATTATTAGGGTTAAAATAAACTTTTGGAAATTAATAACCGACGCACCATATACGAGCGAAAGAGTTAGACAAAGAATGTCAGATTACTTGTGCTTAATGAATTCTCTTCATTTTCTAAAGAAATATTTCTCTCAGATCTGTGTCCAGCAAATTTAAACAAGTTGAAACAAACAGGTTCACTTTTATTTTTTTGTATTATGTTTAAGAACACTTGAAAATCACAAACTTGAAATTTTGTTGATTTATTTTTTGACCAATTGTAATAAAACGTTGAGGTCAATTGTTGTTTGAATTTGATAACACTTCCCTGTCGACTCTACGAGCTGGGGTTACCATTTATTGAAATAAAATAATTTGAAACACAACGTAGACAAATTGGGTCCGAAAATCGAAAGTAAATTATTCTTCGAAAATTTTTAAAGATGAGCAAAATTCGACGATTTTGAAAAACTATCTACAATCACTGGTTTTGGTCGCGCCTCACATTTAATCGACTTGACCTGGATTTAATCACGACGGCTGGGTCGCTCATCACATTTGGTGCCGTGACCAGGATAGATTGATCGTGACCAGGATAGATCGACGTGACCACATTTGATTGACGTGACCAGGATGGATCGATGTGACCAGGATGCATTGAGGTGACCAGGATAGATTGATTCTGGCCGGAATTGATTGATTCCGACGAGGTTTACTGGTTTGGGCATTACATCGGATGCTCGGAACCAGAACTTAGAGGTAAAACCGCACAGGGTTGTGTTGGACGATTTCTGAGAGAAATGTTTAGGAGAATTGAAATTTTTCTTTTTGTTTTGTAAATGTTACAAGTCAAATTACTATTTTTCTTTCGACATATTTTGGTACAATAAAATAATCTGCGAATTTCTTTGTTTACAACCAATACACTTACAAATGCATATAGAGGTGCAAATTCTGTGGTATGGTGTCTTGCGTTTGAATTTGTGTGCAGGCTAGCAACATCTTGAGATCTATCGTTCGATGAGGAAAATGAGACAGTCAGGAAATTCAAGAAAGAAACCCAGCGAAATGACTTCAAAGGAACCTCATCCCGGATATCCAGGAAGCGGGGAACCAAGCATTCCACAACCAGCAAGGAGACCACTAGGAAAGCCAAGGAAGGGGAAACTGAAGAGAGATCATTTTCGAAGAAAATCCGAAACTCTATCAATTTAGTCAATACGCAAGGATCAATAAGCTGTTTGGAGAAAACGTCTAACCACGAAGCTTCCAGGTTATCATGGAGACTTGAAGCTAGCAAAATTTTGACAATCCAACCAATGGTATTGTCTCAGCCTTCCAATGAAACCTTTCGAAGAAATCTTCTAAGAAAAACGCTCTCCAGTCACATCATCTTTCGAAAACTTCTAACCACTACAGGAGTATTTCTGTTGGCCACCAACAATTGCCTACGAGGAAAAGCGAAAATATGGTTCAAATTTTTCTCAAAAGAAGAGTTGACCATTCCGGGAAGAGCGTTTGCTTCAGTTACTTAGAGGCAAAACCACCGAAGAAATTAGGGAAGAACTACCGTGACTGCTGATTGCCCAAATTGCTGCCAAATTTGCCACAACCAGATGGTCATCTAAAAATGTCTGCCACAACTTCAAGAAACATCGCCTGTCACTTACGGGGGCGTCAGATCAATTCATGCCACCAAAAAGTTCACCACCAAAGATTCACTCCTCATGCTTTTATTCATCAAGGAGGACCAGCTGCGTATTGGACTCACCCACTGTGTGTAGTGATATATTTCGTCCCAGTGAACCGAGAACGAAATATATGGGGGCGTTCTGTGGTGAGTCGAGTTCTACTAAACTGTCCCAATTCCTCGTTTGTTTTATTTAATTGAATTTTTTTCAATATTTTCTTGGAAATATTAAATCTACAAATATTGTACTATATAAAATTTTTTGGAACATAACGTTTTGCGTGAGAAACAGATTTCTTAGCGTTCACAAATTAGATAAGGGTTATTTGTTAGGCCTGGTTTGTTTCAAGCACAGATACCTAAACTGAGTAAATTAACATGTTAGTTTTGAAGTACCGCTGAAAAGTAGAGTAATAAATAAGGGTAAAGTGCCGATAACGGCACTGACCGTAGCAAATATCTCGGAAAGGCCATGTGCTCGACTGGAGAAACTTTACGTTCAAAAAACGCCCTTATAAACACGTACAATTGTAAGTTATTTAAATTTCAATTATCGAAGTAAAACTTGCAAGATAAAGGGACGACATTATTCAAAAGGGGTTTGCAGTTTGATTTGCACTTTAAGAATCCTTTTCAAAATTGATTTAAGGGCTAATTTGGATTAGAAATATTTAAATTAGTAGAAATTCTGCATTCTCATGCCCTCTAGCGAGATACAGAGGATGTCTTTCGGTCCCCAGAAGTTAAGGGTAGGGGGTGTGAACATAAAACACGAAAGACCAATTTTAAAATAGTCCGGTACTACCCTTCGAGGAAATTAGTTTTAAAAATTATAGTCAAGAACTAAACTTCGATGAAATTAGTTTAAAAATTATGGTCAACTTGCGGACTTATAAAAAAAAAACGAGTACGAAATACGGGAGTTTAAAAATAAAAATTACTTTTGTTTGTGCTAATTAACGTGAATGAACACAAAAAAAAAAACAACTTCAATTTCTGTTCAACGTGAAGTTCTTGTGCCATTTGTGTGATGTTTGCTACGAAATAAATAGGCAAGTAAATTTAAATTGTCCCATGATTTTATTTGATGGTTTTTCGCTCTTATATGATAATTAACTTTTTCTAAAATTTGAGAAAATACTTGTTCCTAATTTTGATCAATATGGGGTTGGGGGGCGCACACAAAAAAAAAGAGAAAGGAATTTAAAACTTCCACAACAAACCGAATGAATGAGAAAGTCGTTGTTAGAAAATTGTTATTGGGCCAAAAACCCTACCGCTGATTGGTGCAACTACCAATCTCAGTTTCAAAAAGGGAAACAAAAATAAAACAATATAAAAAATACAAAGACAAGAAAACGAAAAGGAAATAAAGCGCATTCGCTTCATACAAACATTTTCATTTCCTTAAGGTCGATGTTAGTGTTCTGCTGTTGGAAGCTGAGTTTCCAGGGGTTCCAAAATAATTTATACCCATCACCACAAAGGTCCGGCAACTGGCAGCAGACACATATATTTGGGTTTTACTGATGATGTTCTGCAAGTTCTAGAAACGTGGGCATTGTACACCTTAACATCCTAGAAGCATAAGCCACAATGAGCTCTTACCTAGTTCTTGTTTTGGTGTATTCACCTAGTGCTACCTCATTCGCAGATTCTCCTTCGTAGGTTGCTTGAATCCCAAAAATATAGGACAAGACAACCTGGCCCAAAGAGAGCCTTATAGATCTGTTGACAAATGGGGAGTACTAACGTAGGTGAACGAGCAGTATCAGCATCAGCTCTCGTTAGGGAGATGTTTGACGAAAGAAATGAGAACTTCTTGCCAGTTTCTAACTTTAATTTTAATGTTTTTGTGCTAAATCAAGTTTAGCCACTTTCTAAGCCAGAAAGCGCCCCTTCTAATTAGAACAGTAGCCGTAGCAGTAGATGTAGTGTTGGAAGGGAAATTCTGCTCAGAAAGTTTCTACGAAATTTGAACAATATTTCTAGTCTATTTTATGACACTGGTTTAAGTTCGAGTGATTGAGTTTGGTATGAGAAAAACAGAAAACAAACAAAGGAACAAGTTAACAAAGAAAAGAAAGAAAGAGTGAGAGAACAAGAGATCTGTAAGATTGAATCAACATTTATAAATTTGATTTATTACGATAAATCACCACTTCATTTCCAAGCTTGAGCTCCATTTTCTCGTAGCATTATCCTTTGGATATTGTTAGCTCCAAGCTATAACAGGAAACTGTATGCTATGTGAAGTATGCTTGAATAAAGAAGCGACAAAAAGAAATAAAAACAGACACCTGAAAATAGTTTGAGAACCTCTGTGTACAAACTTACCAGCGAACACCCACCGATAATCAGGTACAAAGTTAGCTGCATTTGGTTTGAAAACCTTCGAGTACAAACTAAATGGCCCAGCTGGGGAAAACATTGCGATTATTAGGGTTAAAATAAACTTTTGGAAATTAATAACCGACGCACCATATACGAGCGAAAGAGTTAGACAAAGAATGTCAGATTACTTGTGCTTAATGAATTCTCTTCATTTTCTAAAGAAATATTTCTCTCAGATCTGTGTCCAGCAAATTTAAACAAGTTGAAACAAACAGGTTCACTTTTATTTTCTTGTATTATGTTTAAGAACACTTGAAAATCACAAACTTGAAATTTTGTTGATTTATTTTTTGACCAATTGTAATAAAACGTTGAGGTCAATTGTTGTTTGAATTTGATAACACTTCCCTGTCGACTCTACGAGCTGGGGTTACCATTTATTGAAATAAAATAATTTGAAACACAACGTAGACAAATTGGGTCCGAAAATCGAAAGTAAATTATTCTTCGAAAATTTTTAAAGATGAGCAAAATTCGACGATTTTGAAAAACTATATACAATCCTGGGTTTGGTCGCGCATCACATTTAATCGACTTGACCTGGATTTAATCACAACCGGCTGGGTCGCTCATCACAGTACCTTGTGTACAGTAGGAGGCATATAAATACCAAGAGTATGTTTTGAAAAACAAGTTTGCTGTTTCCAAAGCACAAGCTTTGAATCGGCTTATATTTAGATTAAACCCACTAGAAATGGCTTTTAAAATTGTGCAAAATTTTATAATAACGTGGACATTTATCCCAGTTATTCTAGAAGATATATCTGCATTTTCGAAGAACCGTCGCGCAGTTTTATCATCATTACTGCTTCCGAAACCTGGTTTCGTTTTGTCTATGACCATTCCAAGTTCAGTTTTGAATTCCATATGAATTCTTTTCTTGGTGGATTGGACAATATTTTTATTATCATCTCCCAGAGCTTGCCATTTTTTTAACGTTGTTGTAAGCTACATTCAAAAGACATTCAAAGAAGCGAATTCATGCACGAAGTTCGATATACCAAACTGCAGTCCATATTCATTAATTGGAGCTTCCACACACTTTTGAATATTATTAAAATTAGTCGATGTTAACCCACACAGATAACATTTTATGGTAGAAGTCGTATCTGTTAGTGAATTACAGATCTTCACGTCGACCATTGTGAACAAAAGCTTGTAACGTACAGTAATACTGCGACCATTTATTTTGTATCCAGTAGGGGCCAAGAATTTGGGTCTCAATAAGGTCACGTTCCTTTTTGGGAGTGCAGTTGTCGCGTGGGCAAATTGAAATTTAATTGGGCGCCAGTATCTCGTAGATGAAGGCCTTGGATTGTTCCAATACACAGTTTGTTGCTTTGTTGGGCCTTCAGGATCACCCGATATGAGCCTTAGAGGTACCAGTGACGACAAAAAAATGCTTGCCTTACTGCCTTCTTTACTTGCAAATTTTTGTTTGTATTCTGAATGATCAGATGAACCATCGAATCCCCATTTACAAACTAAAAATAATTTATCAGCATCTTTCTTATTTTTAAAGACAATACTGTAACGCAATGTAAATAGATGAAATAGGATTTAGAATAGAATTGTAGAATTTAGTAAATAAAAAAAGTTTCTAGAAGGTTCGGATAAGGGGAAAGCGGCCGCGATAACGAAACAAACGGCAGATAAGCGTTCCAGAAATTTCGGCATTCGATAAGCCTTACCTGCCGAAAATTCTGGAAGCCGCGGGCCGAAACTATAAAAAGGCGGTCAGTTTTCCCTCGAGTTAGTCAGTTAGAAGCAAGTGCAATAAGTTGGTTAGCAATTAGTAAATAATTAGTGAGTTACTGTTCAGTTGTGTGCCGAGTTAATTCAGTAATAAAGTGGGTTTAATCTATCACGTGTATCAATTCGAACCGATAACGCACGTAACAATACTTTGGGCCTCCATTAGACGAGGTGCTGTGTTATCGAGCAGTGCTTGAAGTTTTAGTTCGGCAGATATATCAGTGACTGAAATAGAATGTATATTGGGATAACAGCATTTCTTAGCTTTTTGGATTACTTTGTACAAGGGTATCGTTGTTTGTCTTTTCTTCTTATTATGTTATATTGCTGCCTCGTAAGCTGGGCGTCTATAAAAGTAGATAAAGCTTCTTCTGGAGAAAGCTGGGTAGATTGATCACTAACTTTTTTATAAGCTGCCTTGTAGCTAGTTGCACGTTTGGGTGACGATATTATCTCTTTAACTAATTTTGATGCATTGGTGGCTCCTGATGCACGTAAACTCATTTGTGCAGCGTAACACAATTCTTCTGCACAGTGGGTAGACCTTAAATGTTGAGTTCTTAATCTCCTAGACCTTTCTGATGCTACTTGAACGGCAATACTATGTCTTTCTCTTTGTTTTAGACATTTCGCGTTTCACTTTATAAATAGAAAAAAATATGCATGTGTTTAGCCAATCGACATTTTTATTTAAAAATCGTTGCTTTTTTCTTTGGGAACTAGACCATCTCTTCTTAAAATCAGAAATAAACGATATTTTATTGTGCAGTTCAGCAAGATCAGCTTTGGGACACCCTGTCCGATTTTCCAAGTATTTTTTACAAATAAAACTCTATCTTCAAATTTCATATGACCAGACTCGTTCATTTTTTCATATAAAAACTTTCTTGACAAGGAAATGTCAGTATTAACAGTTTTTAAAACAAACAAAAAATATAATTAAAATTGCTCAGAAAAATATGTTGCAAGATGACCTTTGCAATGAGGTTTCTAATGTAAAAAGGCGCAAGTTAGCGCAAGATTTTTTTTCTGAGCTAAGACTCTCTTGTTTTGTGTACAATATAAGGCTCGAAATTAAACTCGATCAGCCCCCTATATACACTAAACGTTTATGAACTTATATAAATGATTATAAAAAAAACACTGAACTTGATATCATTATATTGACTCAGGTATTACTAACTCAGGTTTAATAATTAATACATTTTACATTTGAATAAGATCAATTACCTTCTCGCATTGAAATCATATCAGTAAATATTTGCCTACACTACGTTACCTAAAGTTATTTTTGAAAGAAAACAAATGTGGGAAAATTACATTAGCTTTATCAGTTACGAAGCACAAGTTTCGACTGGTCGGTGTTGATTCCTCTGGCGCTCCCCCCTTGCCAATATCCAGTGTCAGGTAGCTACTTTATTGTTCTAATGACATCGCTTAACAATATGACAATGTGAAGTGTATGAAATTTTGAAATATTTGCCATGTTTTAACCTATTTGGCCCCACTGTGCGACGCATCATCGGCGAAAAGGAGGTTATTAAGAAAATCCTGGTTTTCGGTTTGTTTACGTAGCATAAATTGAGCAAACTGTAGGTGAACTGGTAAATCTTGAGGTAACAAATTTTGGACAGGAGTATAGTGGTAAGGACGGCGATTATCTTTCTTTAAAATTCTCTAGATAGACGATTGGCTTATTCCTGTTGCCCCACTTAACCGACGAGTACTGATATCTGAATTTTCCGAAATACGAACTAAAATCTCTTCTTCATCATTGACGTTGATAGTTTTTCTAGCACCATTCAAGCTTTTAGGACGAAATAAATACGTCTGAACAGTTTGTGATTGGGTTGTCTTCGATTTATGTATAATTCTAAATACCTTCTGGCTGCACCAAGTCCACTATAATTTGACTAAGCAAAAACACAAATCATATCACGCATTTCACTGTTAAAAAATCATTATGTCGTGGCATTTTCTTATTTTAGAATTTTTACTAGAAATAATACTAAGTAAATTATAAAAATACAATAAACACTCTTACTTAGTGACAGTAAAATTGTTAAATATTTCTTTACACGAAAAATTGATAAGTGCTGAAACAAGCCTACCCAAAAAAAGTCAAAGTAATAATGGTGGCTTAGGAGCCTTTACACTGAATGTTTAAAATGCAAATAACTCAAAAACTGCTAGAGTTACATGAAATAAACAAGAGTACCTTTTTTATTCAAACTTGAACTGTCCTTTAGATTTTGAAGTCATTTTAGCCATAACTCATTAGGCAAAAAAGATATGTTGTAATTTACTTAAGTAACATGGTGTAACTAACGCCCTGTATAAATAGTGCGAAATTCAGCATTAAATTCGTAATTCTCCCTTATGCCAAAAAACATAAAGTTGCCAATTTTCCAGAGCTTAAAATCACAAAATTATTAAGAAGTTTCCAATTAAAATTCCAACTTTGAACCCTGTACCTCGTAAACCTACAACATTTGTATAAGCTCAAATTGAAAACCTAACGACCTTAAAAATGTACTATGCATTAACTCCATCTCCTCTTTATTGATTGTTTCTGTCTTGCCTGTAAATGTTATATTGTTGGAGGTTAGGTTTACTGTCTAAATTTCCGTCATAAAGACAAGTTTCATGAAAATCATAAACTCAGGTTGCCCAGGGTGAGCTAAACTCGATGTCTCGGCGCTATTATAAGAAAAGGAAAAACGATATAAGAAATCTGAAGAGAGATTCTTACATTGGATTAAACAAGGTCCATTTTAGTTCCAATTTGCATATTTTTCCAGATTTGGAAACCAAAGTAATGACGTCATTGAATTTTTTCCTCCAGATACATACCTATGTTTTTGCACATTAAAAAAAAGATAATTTTTTTAAATATATTTTATAAACAAAAAAATGTGGTATCTTTTTTCGTTAAAAAATTGTAAGCAAATTTATTGTAAAAAAATGTGTTATTAAAAATTCACAATTGGGACGATTTAATCAAACAGCCTTTGGAAACAAATCTATTAAATATTTTTAGGTTTAGAACAGTGGTTACCAAACTTATTTGGCCTACCGCCCACTTTCCAGAAAAAATATTATCTAGCGCCCCTTGAAATAATTTTTTCAAAATTTTTATTACAATTAAGTCGAAAGACATGCATATGTGTTTATGGCTCTATCTCTTTTGTAAAATATAGTATAGAAAGGTATAAATTAGAAGCATTTTAATTTGAAAATATGAAACAATTTATTTAATGCAAAATAGAAAATTAAACAGAAAAACTTTAATAAATTGAAACTTTAGTGAGAAGGATGACCTTGGTGTGCTGCTATTAATTTAGGAATCCTCGGCTCTTTTTTTGTCAGAAGTAATCTTAAATCACCGCGATCGACTATTTGCAATCTATTTCTTTTTTTCGTTAATAGATTTGTTACTGCACTGAATCCTCGTTCCACTAAATAAGTTGAAGGAAATGCAATTAGAAACTTTTGAACAACTGCCCAAATTTCAGGATAGACTGAAGGGATCTCTTTTTGCAGCCAGAATTGTTGGTATCCGCTTTTGAATTTAAATTTTAATTCGTCGTTTGAAATTAGTTCCATCAACTCTTCTTGTATCTTTGGCGATTCTTCTGTGTTTGCATTTGAAAAGGGGTCCAAAATCCAATCAGGTATGGTCATTTTCAAAATATTATTAAATCGTTGATTAAAATCTGAATGAAGGGCTCCCAAGTGCTCACAATAAGACTGTATGTCTTCACCCTTTTTCTCTGCTGCAGATAAATTTGGGAACTGGCTAAATTCTCCTCGTCCAAAGTTTTGTCTGTACAAAAGAAGTTTTCTCAAAAATGCAGAAATAACAGACTTTGTTTTTATTAAATTGAGATCATTGCCCTGAAGCTGAAGATTGCTTTCATTAAATTTTTGAAACAAGTCGGTCAAATAAGCAATATCACTTTTGGCTTGAATCAAATTCGACCGTAAAGCATCATTTTTATCTTGAAAGAACTCCAGTACTGTGTTATACAGCTTATAAAACCTATCTAAACAGGCACCCTTTGACAACCATCGAACTTCTGTATGAAGAAGCAAACGATTATATTCTTCGTCGTTTTGAACACAAAGCTGTTTGAATAATCGGTCATTCAACGATGAGCTTCTGATTGTGTTGATGGCTTTAATTACATGTTGTAATGAATTATGTAGTCGTGTACTTAAATTTTTTGCAACTAAATGTTGGCGATGAATGATGCAGTGTACTGTGAATGCATTCGGTACCTTCGTTTTCAAATATGCAAGAAATCCCCTGTAGCGCCCTACCATTGCTGGGGCCCCATCTGTGGCTACTGATAAGATATTATTCAAAGGTATTTCTTTTTCTTTAAAAAACTCATCCAATGCATGAAATATTGATTCTCCTTTTGTATCAGTTTGCAAATATTTTGCAAATAATAATTCCTGACAAATTTGTTCCTCCTTTGAGAACCGCACATATGCTAAAAGCAAAGCTTCGTTTCCAGGCAATGTGGATTCATCAAGTTGAATAGAAAACTGAGATGTTTTTAAATGGCTACACAAGGAATCTTCAACATCTTGTGCCATTTCATCAATTCTTCTCTGCACTGTAATATTGCTTAATGAAATTTTCTTGATAATATCAAATACTGGCTTATGTAGCACAGTACGTATTACTTCACTGATAGCCGGCATAATTAGTTCCTCACCAATAGTGTGAGGTTTTCCTGATTTGGCAATCATTAAGGAAATATTGTAGGATGCAAGCAAACCATCAGTATCTTGCTGGACTGAGTTTGAAAAAGCTTTGCTAATGTTGGCTGTTTGATAAAATTTTCCTTTAACTTTTGAAAATAAGATATGTCATTATCTTTTTTATCATTATGAATTTTATTCAAATGGTCTTTTAATCTTGAAGGCTTCATAGCCTCGTTGGACAAAACTTTTTGACAAATCAGACACATTGGAAGAGTGTTATTTACAGGTGATTCAATAAACCCGTATTTTAAATATTCAATACTATATTGTCTACATTTTTTCTTTGGTTGAGTCATTATTATCAGATAAAATTTTTAAGATTATATTAATTTATATTTATTTTGTAGATTTTTATGAAAAACCACTAATATAATAAATAAAATAAACAAACAAACAAACAAACATGACACTACTAATTATACCATGTATGTAATCAGCCAAAATATATAATTCTCACAAATTATTATAGTCGCACTGTTTGTTAGTTCTTTAAGAATTTTAAGACAATCTAGTAAGTTCGAGACATATTAATTGAGTCGTGTGTTCCGAATTATTACGTACTCTAAGACTGTGGTAACTAGTACTACCGATCGCGTTCAAACCTTGCGATTGACTAATCACACGTGTATTAGAACGGCAGCGCAGTGGCGTTGGCACCACACTAACAGTAGCAGTTCACCACTGCACATACTTCAATTCAAGTGAAGGAGGATGCGAGAATTGAACTAGTAAGTTTTTTAAAAACGGAAGCGTTATAAGCGAGCGAAATATATAAATAAATTTTTTAAATATTTTTTCTTGTATTTATGATTTTACCGCCACTTTACAGTTATTCATCGCCCCCAGGTGCACCCATGGACCATTACCGCCCCCTTTGAACCCTACAGCGCCCACTAGGGGGCGGTAACGCCCACTTTGGGGATCACTGGTTTAGAATAACGTGTTTGGGTATCTCAGAGAGTATTTACCTGCTCTTCTAGGGTTCTTTCGAAATTCCCTATAAATTAGTGAATAACACAGGATGAGTAAGAAAGAATGGGCCAACGCAAAACTGGAGATACTAGACACCAAAATATTACGATTGAACTCAACATGCCTTATGTTAATGTGACTGGTTTAAGAGATACGGCGCGTTAAATTTTATTCTGAAATTTCTTAATAATTGGGAAAGTTTTGGTGCTATAAATTTAATATTTTAGCTTTAGATGATTTAAACTTACTTTAGCTTTAGACGACTTAATCAAGAGTACCTTTTCTTTGTAGAATTGATCGTTCTTTTATACTGTCTACTTGTTTTAAGTATAACTCAACAGATAAAAAAATTATGTTTTAATTTTCGTAAATGATTATGTAAAACTAGCGCCATCTGGGGGCAACATCAATATAAATTCAAAATTTGTAATTCTCACATCGAAAAACATAAAATTCCCGAATATTAAATTTATAGCATTAAAACTTTCTTAATTATTAAAAAAATTCAGAATAAAATTTAAATTTTGAATGCCCTGTATATCTTAAACCACCTATTTTGGTATAAGGCATGCTGACTTCAATCGTAATATTTTAATGCCTAGTATCTCCCCTTTCTTTCTGACTGACCTTGTATGTCATTTACGTGAACATTTTTCCAAGTCAAATGGCAACATAAAATGTTTCTCAACCATTAGTTCAATTACTGACAGATGCCACTATACGTTTACTTTTAATTTATTGCATTTCCAGAGGCTATTTGTCTAAATCGTAGTAATTACGAATTTTTGAAAATATTCTTTTTTTACAATAAAACTGCTTATAACTTTTTAATCAAAAAAGATACCAAATTTTTTTTTACAAAATTTGTTTGAAAAAATTAGGTCTCTTTAAATATGCAGAAATAAAAGTGTGTTTTTGAAAAAAAAAGTTTAATGACGTCATTACTTTGGTTTCCAAATCTGGAAAAATATGCAAATTTGACTTAAAATGGACCTTATTCAATCCACTTCAAGAACCTTTCTTCTGATTTCTTATATCGTTTTTCCTTCTCTTATAATAGAGCTGAGACTTCGAGTTTCGCTCACCCTGCACAGTTTGGAGTTTCCGGTTTTGTCCTTAAATCCCTCGTATTTTGGTACTATATATTAGTAAGTTATGATTCTTTTTGGTCCCCTTTTAATATCCGAAAGAACTGTTTTTTTTTACGATTTTCGGTATTCCATTTTCATATTTGATAGTCTTAGTTGTATCACTGTTATTTATTAACATGTCGAGTTTAGCTCTCAGTGTCTTACGGTGTTTTGTTGGGCAGAAGTCAAATATAGCCTGAATAAAACATTAGTATCGTTGGTAGGTTTCGTTTTATATAGTGTTCTAGCATCAATCACGGAAGGGATATTAATAAGCAATGGGCGGATTTTACCTTCGGTCGACGTAGTTTTATATTTGATTGTTTGTGATAATTGTTGTGGAATTATAGTAGCTATTTTTTGGTGGTCATCATATAGTCCATCTTTTTCAATAAATTTGTAAGACTCGGGGACATAAAGAGAAACTACTTTGGATTTTTTTTCCCGTTCGCTAATTTCTGATATGATACTGTTGAAAGATATTAAAAAACCATTCAAGGAATTTATTTTATTTTCAACAGCACTAACTCTTTCCCAATAGAAGATGTTGCTTCGTAATGGTTTTGTTTTTCTCGGCGAGTTTATTTCAATCCGATCTAATACCTGCGTACTAATTTCATTTTAATCCATTTTTTTTTCCACAAAATGTGAAACGTCATTTTTTAATAGCTGCTCAGTTTTATTGGTTATTTCTGAGGGATTTTTGATATTATCACTATCGTCCCCATTTTCAGAATCGGAATCAGAATTTTCGAAACAAAAATCGAAACTTTAAAAATCTAAATTTTTAAAAATATTAAAAATTTTGCATTTAGTCCAATTTTAGTAACATTTGAAAAATGGTAGAACATTTTTTCAAATAAGTCAAAATTCTTAGAAAGAATTCAAAATTTTAATAAAAGGAAGGAAGTCTAACTTCAGGAAAGGTTAAAATGTCGAGAAAAGGTCTAAATCTGAAAATCGAAATTTTAAAAAAAAATTGCATATTGTATAAATAAAATTTAATTTTAAAATGTGCACTACCGATATATCTAATTTCGTGGATATTTTAAAATTTAAATTCAGCGAGAAGTTATCCGCAGGCCTATAACACAGTCTGTAAAAAAAAATTAAAATATATAAATATTAACTATAGTCAACAACTCACGTATTTGTGTCGGTTGGGAGCTCCTTAAACGTTGGAATTTCATTGCTGAGCAGGTCTTGTAACGCCGAGAAATCGTTGCTCAGCAGCTCTTCCAACGTCGTGAAATCACCGACACGTGACGACTTCCATCTCCCAGCGTCAGAGACGGATGGAGCTGTGGTTTTCTTTGACGACCGATCTTTTCTGCCTTGTTCTCTTATTATGGAACCAAATTTTAATATTCCGCGTCTCTGAATTAAGACGCTCCGCCAGCTCAGCCATCTGCTCTTATTTTGGGTAGTCGTTTATTCTAAAGCACTGTTTCAGTGTCTTAAGCGGGAAGTCATTAAAAACCGTTCTGGGGCATTTTGTTGGCTTAGGCATCTGTTCTTGAGGCTGGACTGCAAAAAAAAGTTATAATTAAAAATCACTGATTTGAATGTGATCTAAATAGAACTAGCAAGCATCTATAGTATAGATGCTTGCTAGTTCTATTTAGATCACAGTTCCTCTGGACAACCACCTACCTTGTGTGTGCAGTAACAACGATTCATCGCCTGGCATAATTGACTAAATAAGCGACTTTTTAATGGTCTTGATTTTATGTGATTAATTATTTTAACACAGTGTTCCAGTACTGTTTTCAATTCTAATGGTAATTGCTTTGTAATGAGTGTTTCTCGATGCAAAAAACAATGATCCGGTCATAGCTGGAGGACCGTCTGTGCAAATGGCAATGCACGAACTTCACGAAATTTCAATTTCTTTTAAATAAGAATGGATTGCATCGAAAATGTTTTTTCCTGTTGTGAAATCAGATAATTCACGACAACAAAAATTGTTTAATTATATCATTTTCATAGATAAATCGAACGAATGCAATTAAGTGTGCTTTTCCGGTAATATCAGCTGTTTCATCGATTTGTAGAGCAAAATTTGAATGTGCAAGAGTTTTAGAGGTATTTTCTTCAATATTTCGGGACAGATCTTCAATTCTACGATGAATTGTGTCTTTTGAAAGCGGTATTTTACAAATATCAATATCTGCTGATTCACCGATCATTCTTTTTACAATTTTATGACAAGTAGGTAATATAATGTCTTTAGCCAAACTATGAGATTTTAATTTGAAAGCAATTAATTCAGTCACTTCATAGGAAGTTATCTGAACTCTTTGAGACACACTAAATTGCTTTTCAAAAACCTTTAATTGTTTGAATCTTGCAGATAATAATTTCTAAAAGTAGCTTTTGTCCTTTGATGTCAGCGAAGGATGATTAGTAAGCAAGTGACGTTGGAGTTTGCTCGGAACCATAACACTGCTTGACAATTTACAACCCATACCAGACACTCAGGAACAAATGTTCATTTTCCGTTGTAGATGTAAATCTAAATTTTAAGAAGTATTCATTGTACTTGCGATGAACATTATATTTATTGACGGAGAAAACATCTTTATTTGTACTGGACCCGGGCTCGTTAGTCTGACCGCTATCACTGTTATTATCATCGTTGAGTTTTCCTTTTTTATCCATTTATCCATTTTGGTTTCCAAGTTCTTTTAAAATAAAAATAATTTTGTCAAAAAATTATTAAAAACGACATATTGTATATTAGGGTGGTCCTTATTTAGAAAATGTTCGAATTTTTTTCCACGATAGTCCTAAATCGGTTCCAAATATATAAAAAAAAAATTCATGCCAAGTTATAGCTCTTAATTTTAATATCAACCCGGCCCCCCCGATAGCCAAAGTTTTAAATGGAAATAACATAGGAAAAGTTCTGTTAATACTTTGGAATTTTTTATCCCATAAACCAATAAACATATCATGTCGCCAAATGATTATTTTTATAGAAAATTTACCGCTCTACAAAAAAGGTCTCTTGTGATTTTTGGCTAACTTGACTGGTTTAAAAGTTATTCGAGGTTAAAATAAAAGTTCTAGTCAATCTAATGGTTTTTTTTTCGTTTTTATCGTCATTTTATGATTCAAAAATAAAAAAAGAGTTATAATTTATATTTCAAACTAATTTTCTTACCTTGACGTATGCTCTGAAAGAAAAGTATTAATGAATTGAAAAAATTTATTATTAAAATTTCAATGACTTGAAAGAAAATACCAATATTATCATTTTTTTTTTAATCACATACTTTTATGAAGTTGTTACATTAGTTTTCTTTAGCGCATCAGGAAACATTTGACGATGATCTTTAACTAATTGTAATACAAATTGCATTTGTTTTTCATCTTTGGTATAATGTTTACAAAAATCTTGCACTAGTTTAACTCCTCTCTCAGCACAGTCATTTACAACCGATAGTTTTTCGACAAACCGTAATGCAGTTTTGTAGCTTTCATTTTCAGCCCATTCAGAAGGATGAATTTGTAAAAATTCTATTTGTAACTCAAATCTTTCAAAAAATTTGATCGATTCTGCAGTTACAAAAAAATCGATATCGTTGTACAATAAATCGTTTATATTCTTGCTTTGAAAGCGTTTTACGCTACATTTTTCACTAGTATAATCCAGCTCTTCTTCCGGAATAATATCAATTGAAATCTTGTCTTCTTCTGTATGCAGCTTAGCCACAATTTTTAATTTGGTTTCTAATGGAACATCTTCATCGAAAATTGCGATGATCGCTAACTCTGGCGATAAGTACCATAGATGATTCATAAATCTATTAATTGCTACAGTAGCAAGATTACTGTTGATCGCCTTAAAGTTGTGTAGCTCTTATACATTGTAGATCATGGTACGGAGCTTTTACACTATTAGATGATAAATACCAAGCTTTAACATAAACAGTTGTCACAAAAACACATATTTGTCGAAGTTTATTGTCTTCACCTTTTTTCAACGATAACTGTTCACGAAACAGGTACATTTTCAGCACGTAAATAGCTTTTGCCATCCACCGTGCATGATGGCAAGCTCCTGGCTTACGAAAACTATATTTTTCTGGGATAACACCAATGAAGACTAGAGTAAGCTCCAAAAACTCTTTGTAATCATCACGAGGCAGCTTTGTTGTCAGAACTTCAGTGGCAAAAGTTTTTATAGACCTAATTTTTTGTACTGTTAACTCGTTTTTATTTCTTGGATCCATCTAATCCTGTTTTGTAATTCAGTTTATTCAAAGTTTCCCATTGCTTTTGAAATCTGATAAAAAGTGGAACATTTGGCCCAACAGTATTTGGAAAAACAGCTTCGAACACATATCTTAGGACAATTTCGAAAATGTGATGCCTACACGGAAGATATAATAAATCTCTCTCTAATAATTTCTCCAGTAATGCAGCAGCACCATTTCGAATGCCTAAATTTGAAGCAGTAGTATCGCAGGATATCGCTTTGACAGAAGTGTCGAATCCCCAATCCAGCAATGTTTCGTGAATAATCGTAGTTTGTGCCTTTCCAGTCCCATCTTCACTCGTTGGTACACCTAACATAATTTCTTTGCCCTCTGACGTAATTATCACTGGTAATCGATGAACGGTTTCGGTATTTAACAAATTAGGTAATAATTTTCCGTCCCAGTGTACAACAATAGATGATAAATTCAAGTCTTGGAAGTGTTTTTTTATTTCTATTGATTTTGACTCTCGCAGAGTTTGTCGTTGTCTTCGAATAGATGATCGATTGATAATCAAAGAGTTAATATCCACATCTAGTAGGTTTACATCAATAAGTGATTGACAGATAGCAGTTATTATAAATACAGCATCTCTGTCACTTACTTTACATCGATCGAAAGTAGCTACAACTCTATCACTGAGAATATTATAACTTCCTCTTGTTTTTTTTTGATTCTGATGATCCGGCAGTAGTAGGAAAGTATATTTCTCCACTAGATGCAGATAGAGCACTTCCCTGGCTAGATAAAAGTTCAACATTTTTGTCTAAAACAAATAAGGACAATAATATGACGAATAAAATATGAACGTGAATAAGTAATAAAAAATCAATTGATTATTTGATTCTCATAATTTACCCAATAATGCTTTTTCTTCATCACTCTTTTTTTTTCGTTTTTCAAAATGATTTTTTTTGTTTAATTTATTAGAATTATTATCATCGTCATCATATTTTGTTTTAATATTTGCAATAAAACCAATTCGTTCATCTGATCTCTGATTAATTAAGAATTCTTTAGAATTTTCATCAATAACTTCAAATACATTTGATGGTGCAATGTCAAATAATTTTTTTAATGAACAAACAAATTCATTTTGTTTTTTTACAGCCACGTCACTCCGATTTTTGTGTTTGACAAGTATGCGCCACTCATCGTACAATTTTTTCAATTTATCTCGGCATCTTTGCATATCTTGAACGGGAATTTGAGCTTTTTTCCAAAACACAATAATTTCATCAATTACTGCAGCGATACTTTCTGGTACAGAAGTATTTAAAATACGTGTATGAAAAAAGAACACTTTTAGAGCTTGCAATTTCGATGGTAATTTATTACCCACTATTTGGACGTCAACATCACCAATTAAAAAGATGTTTTGACGTAAACGTGATAGTTCCATATTTGTCTGATGACTTTAAAATCGAATTGATGAAATTTAAGGATTTAATTAAACAACGAGAAAGCATAACTATTAGTAAATATTCGTGAACGGTTTAATAGAGTTGAGATAATAAATATAGGTTATGAGTACTTTAGTATAAATTGTGATGTGAAAAGTTGAAGTAAAATCTAATAGATGGCGGCATAATCAGTTTCTGAAATGTTTTTATCTTGAAATTCAAATTTGAAACCAGATTGTATCAATATTTTTATCAATCAAAATTAAAATCGTTCAATAATTTGCCAAAAATATTTTGTTTATTTTGAAATTGGAAATATAGTTGAAACTTATGACAGTTCAAAAATAAAAAAAAATTAGTGTAACTATTATTTTAGGGTCACGGTCACCTTGGAATTTTTCTGGAAAAAAAATCATCAAGATTAAAAATTATAACCCTTTTTTCATCTTTGAATCATAAAATGATGGTAAAAACGAAAAAAACCATTAGATTGACTAGAACTTTGATTTTGACCTCGAATAACTTTTAAACCAGTCAAGTTAGCCAAAAATCATAAGAGACCTTTTTTGTAGAGCGGTAAATTTTCTATAAAAATAATCATTTGTCGACATTTATGGGATAAAAAATTCCAAAGTATTAACAGAACTTTTCGTATGTTATTTCCATTTAAAACTTTGGCTATCGGGGGGGGCCGGGTTGATATTAAAATTAAGAGCTATAACTTGGCATGAATTTTTTTTTATATATTTGGAACCGATTTAGGACTATCGTGGAAAAAAATTCGAACATTTCCTAAATAAGGACCACCCTATTGTATATTACCTTTAAATCCGTTTTATTTTTTGCAGCACAATATTGTAGTATTACACGTGCGAAAGCGAATAATTCTGTATAATAAATATAAATAATAAACTCTACTGTACACAAAGCAACACCAAAAGGCGACGAGGGCAACTAAATATGACTACAGTAGCGCTCAAAAGTATTTTGACAAATACATTCAATGATTTAATTAAAAATATATATAAAACACAATAATCATTTATTTATTTATTCAACAGCTTTCAACCAATCTACAGAATAGTGTCAAAATAATCTTTGTTCGTAACAATAGAAAGTTTAATTTTTGAAAATATTAGAAAAATGACGGCTCAAAAATATTTTGACATTGTTAAAAAAAAAAACAAATTCAACTCATAATTATTATTTATGACAGTAAATATATCAGTATTTAGTAGCATATCCCTTGGCCTTTATGACAGCCTCACAGCGCGCTGGCATTGAGTCAATTAATTTTTGTAATCGTTCGATTGGCATTTTATCCCACTCATTTTTCAAAGCTTCAAAGAAAGCATTTTTATTTGAATAATTTTGGGCTTTTATTCTACGTTTTAATTCTTCCCAGAGATGCTCTATCGGATTCAAGTCGGGACTTTGACTTGGCCACTTGAGAACTTTGACTCTTTCACGATTTAATAAGTTCCTAATATGCTGTGATCTGTGTTTGGGATCATTGTCTTGTTGAAAATACCACTTAGCTGGCATGTGATGTTTTGCAAATGGTAGCATCTGAGACTTTAATATACTTGCATACATAAACCGATCCATTTTTCCTTCTATTCGAACTAAGGGTCCAACTCCAGACCGTGAAAAACATCCCCAAACCATCACACTACCACCTCCATGTTTAACTGTAGGTATTTGATACCGATAATCATATTTTTTGTTTACTGGACGCCGAATGTACTTGATACCATCAGATGACATTAAATTAAATTTACTCTCATCACTCCACAAAACTTTAGACCACTGTGAACTTGACCACGAGATATACCGTTTCGCAAACTCAAGACGGGACTTCCTGTTTTTCTTAGATATTAAAGGTTTTTAGCCGGTCTTCGGCCATGTAATCCTAAAACCTTTAAGCGTCGTTTAACAGTAGAAACATGAATGTCTACGTTGTATTTTTCTTTTAATTCATTTCTTATCATTACAGCAGACATCCGGATATCACTTGCTGATAACTTTTTTATAATATGATCCACGTAAGAAGAAGTTTTTCTTGGACGACCCGTTCGAGGCTTATTTTCGACAGTTTTCCGTTTGTTATAGACTTTATTCCAGCAGTTAACTAGCTGTCGAGACACTTTAAACATACGAGCAACTTCTATTTGTTTAAATCCTTGTTTTAATGCATTTATTACAGCTTCTTTAAAGTCACAAGAATATTCCTTACACTTAGGCATATTGAAGTAATCACAATAAGTAAATATACGTCGAAAGAAAAATTATGGAACAAGTGATCTGCGAGAGTTCGTCAACTCAAATGCGTGTCAAAATACTTTTGAGCGCGCCGTAAGTCAAGTTTGTTCGGCGGCGCGGTGTGTAAACAAACAAGTCGTAACTTGATACGCTTAAAGACTCGCAGTTACACTGCTCCACATTCTACTCAATACATTTTTCCGATAGGCTTTTATTTCAAAGAAATATCAAAAAAAAATTATGTTGTCAAAATACTTTTGAGCGCTACTGTATGTACGTTCCAATTAGAGGCGCAGTAGATGTAAACAATGATCAGCACGTGATCACTGTATGCATCCGTAAAATTTGGCGGCACATTTCAAGAATCTCGCGGCACAGTTGTTGAGAATTACTGATTTATAGCGAAAGATAAACCACACATTATACTATATAACAGCAGTAATATCTTCGGCTGGTCAGAATGTCCCTGTTGTTATAAAATGTGAGGATACAAAAAAGAGAGTGAGTTTTACAGAGAGTATTCCAAAGAGTAAATAAATAAAAATACATACAATTTAAAAAAAACATATAGCCAGTTACGGCGACTGCCGTCTCACGAGAATTAATTTCTCGATTTTCTTTTATCAATTGAGATTGATTTTGTATTTTTGTAATTAAATTGTTAACGTATCTGTAAAAGCTAACATCGCAAGGTTCTATTAGTGCAGTAAACTTTGTAGGTATTACAGTCTGCAAAGTAAAAGCGTGTACGTGTTAATATGTAGAAAAAAATTATTTCATTACATTGATTTAATGTACTTCATAAGAAGAAAAATGCTTTATTATTATTACTAATAATGTGTCCAGTCACTACCAGTGTCAACAATCGCTTGGCACCTCGGAAGCGTACTTTCTACTAGGTTGATTGCGTATTCTTTCGGTAAAAACCCCCCGAATGAAACGAATTTGTCGAGTCAGCTGCTTCAATGAGTATATTTTTTTCCTCTAAATTTGTGCTTGAGATATGTCCACACATTCTCAATGGGATTTGCATCTGGCGACTGCGATGGTCAATCAAATATGACGATGCCGGACTACTCTTTCCACTCGCTGCAAAGCTTGCTCCTGTGTTTTGGGTCATTGTCTTCCTGTAAGAGCCAGTTCTCTCTTTTTTTTTAATGAACCATTCGTTCTGCAGTTAGCAACAAAATTTCTCATAAATTTTAACAATTTCCGCAGCATTTAAATTGTATGTAAACAGATGTAATGTTCTAAAACTTTGTTTCGAAAAGGAACCCCAAAGATGAACTTTTACAGGGTGTTTAACAGTCAAGGTTGACCAGAAACGTCGGATGATAGTATATCCCCAAACAGAAGCTTCATCTGTAAAATCACTTGCTCCAATTTCTGTGCAAATTAAATTCTCTTTTCGTAATATGTTTTTAGCCTAGCATTGGTCTCTTCACTGTGCTTCGATATTTTAGGTTATGTGTAAGAAGATAGGTTCGAATAGTTGCATGTGATACTTCTATACCTTTCTGTTTTAATTTTGTGAAAGCAACGAACATTGTTAAGACATTGAGTATATTTAAAATCAATAAAAAAAATCTGTCTCTTTAATTGACACAGTTTTCTTTTTAGACACGTATTTAGTGATCTTACACTCTGAGACTTTAAAATTGAAATCTTTAAAGTGTGCAGCAGCAGCCAATGTGCATTGTTGCAAGTTTCTTGTTGTGACTTGTTGATATTTTTGTCTAGCTTTAAAAAAAACGATTCATAAGTCTATAAGCCAATTATAGTATATGTCGACGAAGCCATGTTATTTTAAGTGGTTATGTGATAGTTTCCTAGTAATAAGTTTTGTTTATCTTATATGACTCCAGCAGGTCGAAAAGCCGGCCCGCACGTAGTCAATAAATTAGGGGACCGAGATCGGTCTTGTAAGTTTGTTTCAATGTTTAGTCTAGGATAAGGAACAAAGAACCCACTGATATTTTTATAAAGGAAATATCACGTTGAGTGGAACGGGGCCGGGGAAAAAAGGGATTTGGTTGCAGAAAGTAGAGGCAGTGAATTGAGAGATCTGAAGGCAATCGGAACCGGCTCCGGATCGCTAGTTCTTTGTTCTTTTATTTTATTGTTTAAAGTCTAGTTTTAAAAGATAATTAATTTACGGTTCTCGTGGATCGCTGTATCGGTCGTTGTAGTGTTTGTTGCAATAAAACTAATTAATCGTGTCAAGGTGTTTGTTATTATTTTAAATTACCAAAATAATGGATGACCGGCAAACCCTCAACCCTTCAGTTCCGACATATATTTATAAAAAATATTTGCTCCACATATATTATCTTCCTTCCATTTTGTAAGATACTCTCTTTTTTTCAAATGACTACATCGTTTTTTTTTGTAACGTTGTCAAGCTCCATGTAGGGTGTGCCTCAGCAATATTAACAACCTTTGTATTGTAATATACAATTGCATTTTTTAAAACAATTGTGACTTTTCACTGCACAAAGATGATTCAGGAATTATATCTTCACTTCTTGTCGACATGTTCCGAAAAAACCAAAAAATGGTTTGGAACTATAAATCACACCAGACGGGATTGTGGTATTGGTTAGGCTGGGGGAGGGCATACATGTGGGTGGCATCATATGTGAGTAGTTAAAGAAACGATGATTGGAATGCTGAGCAGAAGTGATAGGTTGTTCCCATCGATAAATAGTGAAACCGTGGAGTGAGATGGATTATTATTTCTTGCAGATTTTATTTTCTGACCACTTCATCATCAGTAAATGTTTCCAGTATTGGCACCAGACCCTGCAGGAAACAAATATGTCTGTTTTGGGTTTCAGTCATATGCAGCATTTTCTGTTCAAATTCATCTGGGTGTCCTCTGGGTGCTTCTCTTTGTCCCTTCTTTTTTTGGAATAAGTTTTTCTTTCTTGGTTTTTAGAATTCGAGGGTACCGCACCGCGCCTATAGTAGTAAACGCTGCTGGTCCTCAGTTTCACCTTCTAGATTTCCGGAGGGAGCTTTCTGGGTCGCTATTATCACTAGCAAGTAAATGTTCAGTCGCTATTGTCTCAAAAATCTTCTTTAACAAATCCATTTGCTCGTGATAAATATATTTTTCCCACTCCCACACTAGTGTGGGACCAGGTGAAATTGACCTATCATGGCATGCGATAAAGACGAATGTCATTTTTAGATTAAGAATGATACCATAGAATCTGTCAAACTGACTTCGGTATTTACCAAAAAAATTATTTAAAATGAGTGCTTTCAGTAAACTTTATCCCAGCGGACATTTCTGAGGCTGCAAGTGAAATATTCAAGATATTATTACCTTAGAAATCAAAAGTAAATATAAATTTTGTTACGATAAATTTATGACGTTTCACTGACACATGGACACTATATAAAATATATTAGAAACTGCAAATGTCACATGAAAAATTATTAATTTGCTAAATCATATTTTAGTCTTTGATAGGTCGTAGTCGTAGGAAAAATACGCTGTACAACTCGAGCGGATTGTCCATATCGCACTCGAACGATTGAAGCACTCCGCCTACGGCGTCGTGCTCAAACTTCGTTCTCGTGCGATATGGACATCATATCCGCTCTTGTTGTACAAACTACTATTTTGATTTTTAAAGCGGAAGCTCCTGATTTCCTCGCCTTTTTTGCTCTGTTAAGTGCTTTTAATGCCCATCTCTAAGAGTTTTCCATTTCGTCGATAGATCCCTTTCTTTCTGTTTAAACTACCTATTCTTTGTTTGTCTTTGTTTAGTTTAGAGCTAAGAAGCCACGGTCCAATACTGCCTTACTATTAATACTGTTATTGTATACAAGTATGCTAAAATATAAAAAATACACTAAAAACATTTCCAGAGTCTAACTCTTCTAACATTCTGACATAGTAATTTAACAATGTTGCCTATTTATCTTAATTTAATTTCTAAATAAAAACAGATGTGTGGGTATGATAATAAAATTACTCGAAAGATATTCTTTTTCTAAAATTTATCTTTGAACTGTCTTCTATAACCAGCAATTGTGTATGAAAAATGCCTCAAGAAAGTGCTCTATTTAAAAACATAATTTGAAGTCAGCTGGAGAAAAATCTTTTTTTTTTTTAATTTTTTTCAAATTTCGATTAAATTCATAATTTTAACTGTTATCTCAAATTTAAAGTTTGCACCCGAACATTTAGAATTTGGAAATTCTTTCTAAATTCTGGAATATTAGATGTTTTTTTTAGTCCATTTTTCTAACTGGCTGCAATTTCAATTCCTACGGGTAATTTTGGGAATTATTGTTGCTATCTGAATTTGCAATGTCGAAATGCATTTGGAAAAAAAGTTTTTGCTATAAAGTTATTTATCGTTTTTTTTATTTTACCTTTAATCTCAAAATTTCGACCTTTTTTGGAAATTTTCAATTTGAATTAGATTTGTTGTTAAATGAAGTACGAAGTATGTTAATACTTTTACTTTTTTTTCTCAAAATTCAAAGTTTAAAATCTTGGTATTTACTTTAAACCACAAATATTTTTTTAAACTTTGATTCTTTATAGAAATGTTTGTGAAAAATGTCAGATATCGAAATTCTGAATTTAATCTTGAGTTTTTTAAATTTGGAATTTTAATTCGAAATGTCTGGAAAAGTCTACATTTAGAGAGGACAAACTCCTTCTAGAAAAAGTTTAATTAGGACCGAGTTTACACTTAAAAATAACCAGAACACATGAATAAACATTTATAAAAATATAAACTTTTTTAGAAATTTTGAATTTCCGAACAAAAAGTAGGATATCTTAATTCTTAACAAATTTACCTGTTCGAACTCACAATATTTAGTTTTTTAAATTCGAAATTTTAGACATAAAGTGACATTTAGAATTACTCTCTAAATCCGAAGAAAAAAGAAGCAATAAATTTTCTAAAAAATCTCTTATTTCCAAAAGATAAAATCTATTAACAAAAGCTAATAAATAACACTCAACATTTTGTCTTGATACAAAATTAAAAAATAAACGTTGATATTTCCTGAAAATTTTAGTGTTTTCTCAAAATGGCCAGGGGATTTTTTAAAATTAAATGTCCAGAAAGAAAGTCAAAATATTTTTAAGACATCTGAATGTCGAACCAGTGCTAATGTTAAAATGGTGAAAAATAAACTAAAGTTATTAAGCTCATATTTTTTTCAAAATTTCGACTTCAATGTTGACATTTTTCAACTCGTCGTAAAAAGTTGTAAAAATGTTATAAATCAAGTTTTTCAAAAAATATTAATTTAGCGTTCAAATGTGATTAAAAGTAAAATATGTCTTAATTAAAGTTAAATTTGATGGCTAAGATAGAAATTTCATAATTGTTTGGAAGTTTTCACTTGGAAGACTTTGGACACTTTGGAGAAAAAAGTCGAATTTTCGAAATCGAAATCTTAACAAATCAACTTCATAACAAAAAATTTCGAAATAAGCTGATGGGTTAAAGTTATTAAAAAAAATCCTGAATTTTCCAACTTAAAAATGCTTAAGTTTTGAGTAAAACTCGAAATTTATAAAAGAATCAACATTTCTTATAAAGTTCAATCGCCATGTTAAAAAAATTATATAAGAAATTTATAAAAATAACTTATTAAAAAATGTCTTTTCACAATTATGGCTTATAAGAGATTTTGAATTTTTAGTAAAGGGCTTAATATTCAACATTTTATTCAAATACCGAATTTAAAATTTAAATTTTTAAATTCCAAAACTGTAGAACTATTATCACAAAATCCAAGTTTTTCTTAAAGTTTGATGTTAAATCTCGAAAAATCGCTTGTATAAATTTCCAGTTTTTCTCAAAATTTGAATTCTTTTTCAAAATGGAAACTTTAAGCCTGAGAAATTTGCAAAATTCGACATTTTTTTAATAAAATTTGAAACGTAACGAAATTTTAATTAAAAAAGTTTAAATTTTCTAGAAACGAAATTTCAGATATAAAAGTCAAAATTTTTGAAAAAATTCGAATGCGTTTAAGGTACAAATTTTAAGGTTTAGGGTGAATATTCGAGGATGAACTCGAAATTTTAAGAATTTCTTCATTTGAAAATGTTATACTCCTTCTGAATAACCTGAGTATAATCTAAAATCTATATATTTTTTATTTTCGACTGAGATTTCAAAATGTTTTTTTGTTAATTGTGAGTTTTGGCCCGTTAATGCTTTTTTTTGAGTGTTTTATCTTTTTGGTGCTTTCTTTAGCTTTTCGTTTTTACCTAATTTAAAATTTTGCTCATCTTTTTACCTTGCTTGATTTGCTTAAAATCCGGTCTCTAATAATAATAAATGACGCCAAATCTGAAAAAAATCCTTGCATTTCAAAAACAAAATGATCCACTGATAATGGTTTTTTTTTTAAAAGAAGTTTAGTTCTGTCTAGTGTGAAGCCAAATATAACTGAAAAAATAGAAGTAGACGTTGCCGAAATGCAAGATGGGCGAAGTCAGGGAAGAAATTGAAGAAGTAAAACAAGAATTCAAAAGCAAGCTTCTTGATTTGGGCAAAGTAACACAAAAAAATATCAGCAACATCGAAAAGCCCATGAAGAAGTTGTTAACTGGACAATCTACACAAAATGAATTTGAAAGTGTATTAGCTATTTCTTCCCAAAAAGTGAAACCTCCGACCTATGATGGAAAAACATCCTTCCAGATCTACAGAAAACAGTTCGAAGCTGCTGCTAAGGCCAATCGGTGGACGGAGGAAGAAAAGACGACCTCATTAGTGGTATCCCTGCGTGGAGAAGCCCTCAAACTACTCCCAACTCTATCTGCCCATGCACTAGCTAACTATGAAGATTTAGTTAGGGCTTTAGAGCTGAGATTTGGAGATCATCATTTGCTGCAAGGAGCCTAGTGGCAACTACTAGTAAGGAAGCAGAAAAGTGATGAAACGCTGCAAGAATTCGAGGCTGACGTGAGAAGACTGGCATATATCGCCTATCCAACAGCACCAACCGACATTCTGCAACTTCGCGCAGTTAGAATCTTCATAGAAGGAATAAGAGACCCGGAAGTCCAGAGGGTGATTCGACTGTCAAACGTCCGAACATAAAGAGAGGCACTGGTTAAAGCTTCGGAGGTTGAAGCTGCTTACAAGATTTCAGAGCCAAGGGTGTTACGGAGAATTGGGAAGGATGGCATCGAAGAGACCGCGAATGACCCTGATCTTGCGATCATTATAAACGCTAACGCGAAGGAAATGAAGAAAATGGACGCGAGTATCCAAGAACTGGTAGGAACTCTTAAAGGAACCTCCAACCGAAGCACATGTTACAACCGTGTCAAACCGGGGAACTTCAAGAAGCCCCAAGAAGCAGGAAAATTAAAATCAGCCAGTGGGAAGGGGCACTCACTGACTGGTGTTGAGCAACGAGCCCCCAAAACTGTTTCCATCAAACAGATGAGAAGGACCATGGAAAGTTTAGTAGTGGGTGCCCGCGTAGAATGTACAGGCAACAGTGGACACAAGCGCTATGGTTACTTTAGCATGCAGGAACATTCTACATTTAAAACCGAAAGTACAGAACGGTTACGGGAAATACTGCACCAATTATAGGAGAGGCAGACGTCATGATTGGTCTGGAAAAACTGCCGATTTTGCATCGGGTGTTGGTGGCAGATATCAAAGACGAGCTGATTCTGGGGATGGACGTAATCTGGCAACACGGCTTTACTTTCGACTCAGCGCAGAACATTTTAAGGATCGGAAACGAATAGCTTGTCCTGACAACACCAAAGGACACTACAAAGGAGGTAAGACTGTTCGCCTGCGAAACAGTTGTGGTGCAGGGAAGCAGTGATAAGACGATTGTGGCTGTGATGGAAGGAAAAGATCTCAAAAGGTACCTGTGAGAGTTGCCAACGTATTTCCAACAGCACGCTCAATCAAGAAGGGGTAGTACTCTGGCAGTCTGTACCCCGGTAGCCTCAATAAGCTCCTTGGATCACAAATGCGCGTCAATATAGGAAACGTAGATTGGGCAAGTCAATTTGGAAATGGACCTGAAACACCTGTCCAAGGAAGAAGTAGTTCTGGCTAGATCATTTCTCAAGAAAAACCACGGCGCTTTTACTGATGGAGACCAAAATCTAGGAAAGACGGAGGTAGTTCGACACAAAATCAACACCGACGATGCAACACCTATTCGTCAACCTTCTAGACGATTACCGGTGGCCAAGCAAGAGGAAGTAGCGGAACTGGTTAAGAAGATGATGAAGGATGGAGTCATCGAGGAGTCCAATAATCCATGGTCTTCCCCTATAGTCTTAGTTACAAAGGACGGGTCAACAAGATTATGTGTCGACTACCGGAAATTAAACGACGTCACTAAAAAGGGCAGCTACCCCTTTGCCGAGGACTGGTGACACCTTAAAAACCTTGTCTGGGTCTACCTGGTTTTTAACTTTGGACTTGAGAAGTGGATATTGGAAAGTGAGCATAGACCCCGACGACAAAGAAAAGACGGCCTTTTCATCTGGGAGTGGATTATATCAGTTCACGGTTATGACTTTTGGACTATGCAACGCACCGGCTACTTTCGAACGTCTAATGGAACATTTGAAAAATCGTCAAAAAGTCTTCGACAGATTAAAGCAAGCTAACTTAAAGCTGAATCCAAAAAAGTGCTCTTTATTCCAAAGGAAAGTAGAATTCTTGAGCCACACTGTATGAGCTGCAGGAGTAGAAACAAATATCAGCAAGACTCAAATAATCCGTGATTGGCCAAAACCCAAAGATAAACATGAACGGGGGTTATGCACCTATTACCGAAGATTTGTGAAAGGTTTTGCCAACATTGCTGCGCCATTACACCAACTAACGGAAGAAAGAACTCCGTATGTCTGGACTCTCGATTGTGATACCGCTTTCCGAAGACTGAAATCCGCCTTGTGCACAAGCTCTTTCGTTCGTATATGGTGCGTCGGTTATTAATATCTCAAAGTTGTTACGGTTTCAATTTTCACTGGAAATAGTTGCTTGGGTTAGGCCACCAAACATACAGCTGTTGGTTTTGTAAGGGCTGGTATATCATCTGTCAGTCTTTGTCTAGGGGAAATCGGGCATCTTCTCTCTTGTCGTTCACTTGGGTGTCTTCCTTCACAAGGTGTGATTGCAGAGTTTTCCAAGTGTATTTTGGATGTTTTCCCTTAAAGGGATTTACTGTAACCCACCTTCGGACCATCTGGGGCTATTGTATTTAGTGGTGTTACTGGGTTAGAACGAAAGCCTCGGATGGTTACGGTATTTCCGGGATAAATATAGAGGTGCTCCTCAAGCACGCGGCAGAGCCAACCAACAACCAAGGTATGAGCATGTGCCCCTCAACCCTCAGTATTTGGAGGGCTAATCCTATTTTCTTAATCTTTATAGGTTCTTTCTGTTGGGATCCTTGAATGCTGTTTTTTTTTTGGGTCCGTTTGACGTGAAGAACTATTCCTTTTGTGATCCTCTTTGACGGATTCTGTTCTGCTTGGATCTGTTCCTGATTTCCGACCTGTACTGTGACGCGAAGAGTCTCTGGAATTTTGTCAGCTTGGCTGAAACCTTATATTCGTCGTCAGATATTTTCATTGTGCCCAAATTGTAATACTATTTTATGTGATAATTACCTGCAGCCCCTTTTTCTCTTCCTTGTTTTGCATTTTCTGGGGGGCTTAGGTCCAGCCAGTATTATTTTGTTCTAAAACGTAACAGATATTTCATTTTTATATTTATGGATAGTTTATTTTAAATAATAGTTCAAAAGTAAAGTTTACCAGCTCTTATAAGATACTGTACAGAACAAAGTGCGCACTTTATTCCATCCAAACAGAGCGTGTAAAATTTAAAGTAGGTTATTTTGTGGGAGACACACGCATTGTGTGCGGACATTGTTATTTCTCCCAAGTACAATATACTTAGAATTCTCGATTTGAAATATTTTGTTTCATTTGGTATAACAAATTACCAATTTTTTCGAAATTTTACATAAAACTTTCAAAAAAAATCGAACATTCGAATTTAAATAATTGAAAATTACAAATTCATTTAACATTCGGTTTCACGGGTCCCCTTTACCACATACCCAGCTACTACAGTATTAAGTAAAATATGATACAAAGTAGTAGACTAAAAATGTATAAAACTTACCGATTTTTTGCGGAGGATTCATTTCTAAAATATGGGCAATGTTATTAAGCAACCCCTGGATAAGAGATCCCAGTGTCGTCGTAATCGCAGTTCCATTCCGGGGTGATCGGCTCGTACTGCAAAAATAGTAGAGTTAATCATCAATTGAAAATAACATTTTAATTAAAATAGACCACTTTTTGTCTTTTTATTGCAACAGGATCGAACTTTTACTTGGTCGATGTTACCCTTGGCTACCCTTAGCATCATCATGTACAAAATTAACGAAAAACGAAAGCAGTAACATTCAATTATAAAAAAACGTGACAAATTCGTTGTGTGTTTATTTTTGTTTTAGTCTACTATTCCTTCAAATATTCCAAACGTAATTACGAGTGTTTTACAATGGCAATCTGGGGAAGGTTTACAAAAATCTGAAATAAGTTGTCATTTCTTGACAGAAAACTTAGTAATTAAGAATATTAAATTTTGGACGCGCATGTAAATAAATTATATGCACATTCTTGAAAAAAAGACGATATTTCAAAATTGGAACCACAATTAAATAGGGATCAAATGAAAATTGAAGGCGTTTGAAATTAATAATAAAAAAAATCGAAACTTCGTTGATTTCTTTGGGAGTTAGTTTAGTATGCTTAATAATGCTGGGTTTGCTGAAGAAACACGTATAGCTTAATTAACAATAATTATTGGTGTGATATGATGACAAATATTTAATTTGGAAATTCTCAGTAGAAGATATTTTAGAAAATCATTCAGAAAAGAGGCAAGACAATCTACCTAATAAAACTCTAAAGAATGGCAACATTTTCCAAAAAATTCGAAACTTTTTTTTTAATTCTAAATTTTGGAAAATAGTCTGAAGTTTCAACTTCGAAAGAAATGTCAAGATGTTAAAAAAATTGCTACAATTTTTAGTAAAATCCTCCAAAGTAAAACCCCGAATTTTCAAGAAACCCAAGTACTAAAGAAGAGTCAAATTTATCAGAAATTTTAAAATTAAAAGATATTTAAAAATGTGGTTAATTAAATTTTTTTTGCAAAAAACTTAACAAGTCACATTCTTAAGGTGCCGAAAATTTGATTAAAAACATAAAAAAAATTAAAATTTTGGAAAAAGGGCGAAGATTTAAAAAAATCTAAACTGTTATAAAAAAAGAGCCGGCATTTCGAAAAATGATCAAAATTTTCGAAATAAATCAATAATATAATAAATTAACGAAATTTTTAACATTATTCTAAAATTTGCAAAATAATCTTAAATTTTAAAATGAGTAAATTTTAGTAAAATATCGCAACTTCAAAAAAGCGATATTTTCCGACAGAGTCGGTAGTTCAAAGAAGGTAAAAATTTTTAAAAGTCAAGATTATGAAATATTTCCAAATTTTCATAGAATTTCAAGACTGTGGAAAATAATGTGAACATTTTTAAAAATTAAAATTCATTTAAAGTAGACTTTTTCCAAACATTTAAGGGTTATAAAAATGACTAAATATTGAAAAAAGTAAAAATAATAAAAAACCGAATTTCAATAAAATTAGAAGCAATAAATTTTCGGGAAACAGTAAAAATCTTGGTCAATTAAAATTTTTTTAAAAAATTAAGTTACATTCTTAAAGAGTCACAATTTTTTATTCTATAATTTTAGGAAGATTGAAATTTTGAAATAATGTCGAAATTTCTAAAAAAAATAACCTTGAAATTTATAAAAAAAATCGAAAACCCAGCGAACTTTTAAACAAAGGGCAGCGATTTAAAAAATCACAATTTTTGAATAGGGTCACGATTTTGGAGAAATTAAAGAAAAGTTCTCAAATTTGTAAAGGAAGGTCGAAAGGTTCAAAAAAGTAGAAATTTTCGGAAAAGTAAAAACCCAATAAATGGCTAAATTTTAAAAAGTAATAATTTTTAGAAGGGATATTTAAAAAACTTTCAGAATTCTCAAAAATTACCGAAAACTTATTTTTTGAGTAGTAAATTAAAGAAAGTTGAAACTCAAAGATTTAAAAAAAAGATAACACCTTATAAAATTAGGACCTTTTAAAAAAATTTCATTATAAAGTTGCCAAAGAAAGTTGCAATTGTCGGGAGAAAAGAAATTTGAAGAAACTCGTAATTTTAGTTGTGGGAAAAAAAAAGATCAAATTTGATAAAAAAATTCGAAATTCGGGATTTTGAAAAAATCTATTCAAAGATTCGAAATTTTAATAATCTGGAATTAAAGAAAATTGAAGGGTGCAAAGACTCATAATTAAAAAAAAAAAAGATAATTTCTTGATAATGCTAATAAAAAGAATTGGTATTTTAGTGAAGGGGAAGTTTTCAAAATGACGTCAAATTTTTAAAAAAGGGAAATTTGAGAGAAAATGTCCAAATTGTAGCAAAGGAATACATTTTAAGAAAATTCACTTAAGTGACAACAGTGCATAGAGTCGGATTACATATCAGCTAGAAAAAAAGAATAAATATGTATGCACTTACCACTGGTAGGGGTTGGACGTCGCCAGAGAAACTGGAACTTGATGGTTCACTCACTGTACAGATTTCGTCAAGCAATTCGTCGAATACTTTGTCTAAAATACTCAAAGCCATTTCTGATTACAATAGCAAAAATACCCTAGAGTTAGCACTTTTACGATCTGCAGAGAAATGATGGTGCCCCAGCGGGATCCCCAATTTCCAAAATCACCAGCTTTTGTTTAATTGCTTAATCCCCAACATGTTTTTGGGTGCAATTTGCACAACAATTATTTTATTGAATATACTAACATTTCTACTTTGAAAACATAGAGAGAGCCTCCGCATCGCCGTCCTTAAAGAAGGACGGCGATACGGAGGCTAGTCAGTTACGGTGATAAGACGCGCCGCCACGAGGACAGCAATCCCAGTTGAGTCCTCACGCATAACAGGCCGTAGATGCCCTTTACTGGTTGAAACGAGCGCTATCCTCGCTCTCCTGAATTATCGGTCAGTGGCCTGGCGCTAGAGCATTCGTGTGTGCAGAAGATAAATCTGCCGCAACACCGCACTCCCTGTTAGGCCCAGCTGTGGGGCCGACCCATATACCCCTACGAGTCCTTCCTTAAAATGACCGAGGGCTTGGAAAAATTGCCGATGATTTGCTTTACGTTCGTTCGGTCGCCCGTAGTACCTGTTTACTGACCATTGGGTATGTCACACGGGAACACTCCCTCCTCAATTTTGATTCCTGTTTAATCACGGCCTGAGTCAAGTCGTTTTGGGAATTTCGCCCTATTGTTTAGACGTGCAGTTAATTCCCGCTTTTGCGCTAGGAGAAGGACTTACTTTACCTGGCACAATAAGGCCTCTGGTTTATATAAACTGAAGGCAACGCTCAGTGGCCCTGTCCCAGGTCCCTGCGCGTGCTCAGATTAAACCTGGGTTCCGCAGCTTTCCCGGAGCAGGGTATCGTTCAATACTGGCCTAAGTCGGGTGTATGTGTTTAAGAATTTTGATGTGATCGGCCTCCATTATTGGGGCAAGCCAACCTTCGCCTGTTAACAGAGCAGGCATGCATTTTACCCTGATTTAGCTCAGTTTCAGTAAGGGTTTCCGGCTAAAGAGTGGACGTATGTGTTCGATAATCCGGCGAAGTTGTTTCCCCAACTTGAGGAGAACAAGTCGTCGAAATTTGCCAGTTCAGTTCGTTGAAGTACTCGACTTCTTTGATTCTGGTGTTTCTTGTTACTGCAAGTGGATACGGACGATTTTGTCGATAAACCTTGTGCGAGCCTCTTGTCTATACTCCAGTGTGCAGTCGTTCAAAACATGAGAGGCCTTTTTTTGCGTCCCGACCTGACATTCGCAATCTCCCTCAGTGTCAATGAGACTGAACCTACGGAGATAGGCCTCGAATGGGCCGTGTCCCGCGAGCAACCAAACCGTTTCAGGGTTCCAACCTAGCCATTTCTCTTGTACTGTCGGGAAAGCAACAAAGGTATTTCTTCCTGTTGTCCCCTCCCGCCAGTGAGCCTGCCATCGAGTCCACGAGATGCGGTTCGCGCAAGGCGGCTAGTATGCTGTAGGCCCTCGAGATGGTGGCCGGAATGCCACAGTTTTATGACAATACCCCTTTCCGCCTTTAACATCACGAATGTGTGCTCGATAGCTTCTGATAGGGGTCCCCTTCTGTTCCTTATCTGATCCAAGACTATCTTGGACCTGAAGACAATATTTAGGGTTTCTCCATTGACACTCTTGTACAGCTAATACAATGACCCACAGTTGCACCCTATAATTTGTGTTCGAATTTGCTCACCACCCCTGTAAGCGGTCATTGCCGAGGCAGTGTTTTGGGGTCCGCATGAGACACCTGTGTAGACCCAGATACATACCTTCTTCGCGATTTACATCGCGGTCCGGCTCCAGGTCATAGCAGCGCCTAGCGGGTTCCCCTGGGTGCGTTCGAGCCCTAGGTTCGAGGTTACCCTCAAACTCTGAGGTCCGCAATTGTTGCCAGATTTGGTGTCTGGCGCCAGCTTCCAGATGGATGGATATGCATCCTGCCAGTACTTGGATCGCTGCGTTTGGCGCCGTTCGATAGGCCCTGGTTTCCGATGCATACAGGATGGCGGGTTTAATCGCGCCTGTATACATCTCACGGAAAACCCAAGGACGCGTCCTCCAGTCTCTGCCAGCTATCATAGACGCTCTGTGGCCTACTACAGCGATCTTTTTCCTGACATATTTGATGTGTCCCAGCCAGTTTAGTTTAGCGTCCATCACAACCCCGAGGTACTTAATTGTATCACTGGGGTGAATGGTTAACTTACCTATCTGTGCTACTGGCTCTCTCAAGATTGCCCGTACGCCCGCAAATAAGACTTCCGCCTTCTCGGGCGCGTACCGCAGCTTGTGCATGTCTGCCTACTCTTGGCAGACCGCCCAAACCGCAGTCCAGGCGCGTTCAATTTGCCTTGCAGATAGCCAGTGATTATTATCAGCTGGTCGTCCGTAAATGCTTGGATGGCTACCCCTACAGACCTATGAGTGTAAACTCTGTCCACAGCGGTGAACCAGTCCTCCATGATTAGGAGCCACAGGATCGGACCAAGGCATGAAACCTGTGGGCATCCTCTGTTTGTTCGCATGATTTTACCGTTCTATTTGCTAAGAAGTCTGCTACTGTCTTTCCCAGATCTCCTGGGCACCCACAAGCTCTACGAGGCGGGGATACCACGCCGAGTTGAATGCGTTCTTTATATCGAGCGCAATGACCATCGCGTGCATCCCTCTTATCTTTGCCCTTTTGAGAGTCTCAACAGCCCTCCCTAGGGCGTCCTCGGTACTGCGTTCCTTTCGGAAGCCGTATTGTCTGTCAGACAAGCTCCCATTCCTCTCTAGGAAATAGGTGAGATGTTCCGCTAGAACTTTATCAAGGGTCTTATGGGCCTTAGCCCGCCAGTCGGTTTTGGCAATCATGTTACCTCAGCCGTTTTCCAGACTATTGGGAAGACGCCTTCCTGTAGACACTTATTAAAGACCAGCGCCATCTTTTCTCTAGCGAAGTTTATAAGATGCGCTAGCCTTTTGACCGGGAACGCGCCCGGACCTGGTGCCTTTTTATTTGACTTGCCTTTTCGAGTCATTTCCAGCTCTGTGACGGATACCGCTTTATCGCGCACAAAGTTCCATCGGGGAATTCTTCCCCTGATTTCCCTGTTTATGTCGCTATCCGGCTGCATCTTGTCGTTCGGGAAATATTTCTCTAGTAGGGCCTGAGCCGTTTGCGTTTGATTAACCGTACAGACATCGTCTGGACGTTGCACGGAAGACCACTGAGATGTGCCCCGTTTTTTGGAAATCATCTTGTAGGCCAGACTCCATGGGTCTCTTGGGTCACGCTGCTAAGCAGCTCCCTAAAGGACTGGATCTTGGCTTTCTTAATGTCTTTCCTAAAATCGGATTTTAGCGTTCGGTACGTTCCTACTAGCACGGTCTTTCTGCCAGGGTCGCGCTCTCTTTGAGCTGCTTTTCTGGCCCTATTTACTGCCTGCTTCTTAGTAGCTAAGTCGCGGTTCCCCCATTGGCTGCGCCTTCTGGTGTTTTGGGTCTGTTGAGGCATGCTTTTTGCGCACGCTCTTATCGCTGTGCGTTGGAGCAGTTCCGCCGCATCGTTTGCGTTCAATTGTTCTATGTGGTGGATTTGTAGGTCATCGAGGATTTCCGCGAACCTGTCCCAGTTGGCTCTAGTGGTATCAAACCGGGCCTTATTGATTTCTGAATTTGCGGCTACGTTGGCTTCGTTGGTGCCGATCGACAACTCGAACCCCACGAGCTTATGATCGCTTAGCGATTCGTCTTAAAAAACTCTTCAGTTGGATACCCCTACGCCTCTGCTGAGCGTGAGATCTATCCAGGTTTCGAACGTTGGGGCAGAGTCCCAGTCGTTTTCCATCCCTATGTTTGCGGCGGCTATGGTCTGTATAACCACTTCGCCTCGCATCGTGCCGATATCATCACCCCCATCATATCTGGCTCAGGCGCCATGCTTAGCGTTGAAATCGCCTGCCACGATAAGGGGCTTACGCCCCCTTGATTGCTCGGCTATTCTAGCCAGTGTGCCCCCTAATCTCTTGGTCCTTTCCACATAGACATTTGCGACTATTAGTTCCCCAATAGCCACTACTATGATGCGGTCGCCACAGAACTGCTCCAACTTGATGGATTCAAGATTACCTTTCACCAACGTAATGCATTTGGAACTTGAACCAGCACCACATCAGTGCCATCTACCTTGCATTGTCGTTTGTATTTACTGTTAGACCGTTGACAATTATGTTATTTTTCCTTTTATCTTTTTCGATCCACTCCAAATTATTGCTTATTATTTTTATATCCCTTTTCATTTTCTCGTTTTCTTCTCTTAGTTTGGTTTTTTCGATTTGGATTTTTCTAATGTCGTTATTGTATTTTTTCTGTTCATTTTTTATTTCTTGCATTTCTTCTCTTATATCCCGCATCATACTTAGTATAAGATCAAGCTTATCCTCGTTATCAATTGTTTTTGTTTTTATTGGCGTTCTCGACATTTTTTTTGTTCTCGCTAAGGTTTCTTCTTGTACCCTTTTTTCTTGCCTCCTTCGTCTGTGGAGGACTCCTCCATGTCGGCGTCTCTCATATAATTCTTGTCCATGTTTATTTGTTTATTTCAGCGCTGATTCCTAATCTGATTACTATATGTTGTGATTGATGCACGTCTTTTCCACGAAAGAAACCGTTCCCCGGACTATCTCCTCGAAGGTCACGGTTTCTTATCTCTTATCAGAGCTAATACAAATGCAGAGTCTTACCTTAAATTACTAATTATTGCACTAACCTGTTTGTCTCTAGTGTTGTTTTAATCATTACACTGTTCTTATTGTTTACACCTTTGGTTTACCAGAATTTTCTAAAATAATCGCTCATTAATTCCCGTCGAATTTGGGTTTATTAATGGAGCATATATTTAGCAGCTGCTTATGCACGCACCATTACCGAATCAATCAATCAATACATTTAATAATTAAACATAATATGGCATTACAGCTCTTACAATAGAATCAGTCTGCACGTTACTAGGACACAATTAAACGTAATTTTTTAGGACTTTAGTAGATACCTTAAATATAATAATAATATATATAATAGTAATATAGTATTTTCTCTTTAAGTTTTAAATTAGGGCAGAAATACTCATAAATTGAAATGTGGGCACTCGTCATCAAAAATACAACTCAAGCTTTTCATTACAAGCTTGACAGGGGTCGTTGTAATCCTAAAAGACATTTAGATATTTTGCCCTTTATTTGATGAATTGTGAAAGTACCTGTGAAATTTTTTAATTCAGTTATATTTTTCTGAATGCCATCGGTCATTTTCTGAATGTCGTTGTGGTTGATGGTTGTCATAATTATTCCAGGACATCTTGTACAGTTTATACAAAAGATTGCAGACTAGCGATATCGCACCTCCTGCAGCATGTAGCCCCAGCGATCTCACATCGAGATCACGGGTGCAACCAATTTAAGTTATCGTTTATTTTAACCTAACAATCATTACACTCTCAAAAACAAATAATTTAAGTTTGGTTTTGATTTCTTCTTACTTTTGCAAAGTTTCAGAACGTTAGTTCTTTATTTCTGTGAAAACAGTAAACTTTTATATCTTTTGCATCGCGGGTGCAACAAGTTAACAGTGTATTCTAGCAGTCAATAATTCTTAATAAATAACAACATATACTTACATTCTTTGGAACACGAAGATTAATGAATATTGTCACTTCACGTTTAGCCGGTAAAACGCAACCTCAAACTGTCAACAGCAACTGTTTCGCGCCAGTGTTGCTAGTTATGATTTTACAGTTTACACCAATTCTTCGGATGGTAATTTTCAAACGCGCCAAAAAAGAAGATATATGGTATAAAATCAAATAAAAATAAATTGATTATTATATTTAGAGTTTCTTCTTTGCACTAATAACAAACAAAAAAAATAGCATGATTGAAAAAATCAATGAGTACAATCTTCTTCCTCAAAATCTTAAAGATACTAACAGCATTAAAGTATTTGGAAAAAATATGAGACCTTGTTAGACAGTCATAGAGCATATTTTGCACCAGCATCCTATAATGCCTTCAGGTCATTTTAATCATACTTTTAAACAGATTATTTGTAAGTTAGATGTTAAGTTATAATGTGTCTTTTAAATTTTATTGATATGTACAATGTTTTTTTTAGAGTAATATTTAATTATAACTTTGTAGACAATGAGCATGTAAAATTATTGTTTGATATAATTCAATTCATGGGTAATGTATTAAATTATTTACTAAATAAAATATTTACTTACTTATCAGGTAGTTGAAGTAAGACGATTTCGTCCTTCCTAGCAAACTTACAAGCCTCCAAATTTTTACTATGTATGGTATAGCCATCAAGCAGTAGGAGAACTTTATTATCTACATTGCAGTTAACATGCTTTTGAAAATGTTTCAGCCACTCAACAAAGAGATGTGAGTTAATGTATCCTGTGTCCGAAATCGTAACAATAATGGCTCCTATTTTAAGATCAGGGTGATATTTTTTTCTCTCGTTTAAAAAATGCGTAGAACCATTTCTTACCAGCAATTTTTTTATTTCTATTGAAACTATGTGGTAAGCCATTATTTTTTGCAACATCAAAAAATAATTTTCTGAAAAAGTAGTTAAAATGAAGAAATCTGAAAGCGTTTGTGTGAATGTATGTGAAAAGGAAATAGTAAGCGACCTAGAGGACTTTTCTGACACTGATGATGGAATTCTTGATCCGAATTTTTAAGTTGGTGATAAAAAAAAAGAATCTGACGTGTATTAAAAAAATCAACTATATTTTGAACGATTTTGTTGAACCACCGATAAAGAAACCTTCCTTAGATCAACTTACAAAAAAAGATAAATAGTCCATCAAGACAATAATACATAATTTGATTGACGGAAATATTACAAGTACTGTCGATTCTGAAGATCCGAATCAGATGTTCGTGAATGTTATCAAGGAAGCTCTTTGTAAAGAAGAAACTTGATCCGGAAAAATTAAAGTACTAATCACTCTACCTGCTGATTTCAGTACGAAAAAAATTCGTCGAGAGTTCAATGTTTCACGTCGTATAGTGTCTTGAGCTAAGGCATGGCAGCAAATTCTGGATTTGCTTTGGAACCTCCGAAGAAAAAAGGAAAGAAACTTTCTAAATCGACACGAGAGAATGTAGTGAATTTCTACCTTTCAGATCAGTGATTCTCAACCTTTTTTCGCCACGGCACACTTTTAATAACTTAAAAATTTGGCGGCACACTAACAATTTGATACATTTAAAAGAAAAATAGTTAATTAACTGTTATACCTATAATACGATATATTTTGTTAAAACAGGAGACTATTATAATTTTCAATGGAATATAATGTAAAATAGCATTACAAAGTAAAGAAAATGTGTATTTAATGATAAATTGCCAACTACATTTAATGCGAAAATTTGAGGTTGGTGTTTTTTGACAATTTCATTTATATTTGGGCGTAAAAACGATACTCTCATTTCATGATTTAAATTTAAAAGTCTGGATCTTTTTTTCGTTTTTATGTTGGTCAAAGCAAAAAACCCTAACTCGCACAAATAATGTGTAGAAAATTGTAATAAGAGACTTAAAGCCTTTTGTGATATTGTCGGGTAATCGAATCTAAGATTCATCCAGAAAGAATTAATTGATTCTTCTGAATGTTTTGAAGTTAAATCTCGGTTATTACACACCGAAATTATCTGGAATTCAGATGATACTAGTCGCGTGATGCCTGGCATGAAAGGTACTATTTCTGTCGTCAAAGATGGCCAAAAAATTCGAGTTCAGAAAAGGCCATAAATATTTAATATGAAAGATCGCCATGAACAATATCAATAAAAATTTCCATATTTTGTTTGTCTGTATTTTATTTTTCATTTATTGTTTCTTTGTTCATGAAGAAGCCCCCTACGATGGTGGGCGAAACGTTGAACACTTTTAGTAGCTCTTTGACATGGTCCAATCCCGGAAGAAGTATATCCTTTAACCCACATACAAATTAACATACGTAAAAATAAATATTTTAGCTAAATTAACATTTACGCAAAGTAAAAATTATTGAACACAATTTCGGTTGTCTAATCAAGGATTTAAGTAGTTTTGATCACAGTATAGTTACACTTTACAAAATTACTAATGCTCTAAGTTGTATGCATTAAATTGTACCATCACTAATGTTTGAATCAAGGAGCTGAGTGCAAGAACGGCACTTCTACAGAAGTTTTAAATCGTTAAAACATTTCTTCACCGGCAGACAATTTGAGTGTTTTAATACTTTGGACACACACGGCACTGCACTTCGAAAAGTCAGTCCCCTTCTTCCATAGAACGTCAAAATTCACGTGTGCCCAACCTAGCTTTGATGCTTATCATTGTATGTTTTAAAAAATTGCTTTAACAGTCAAAAGGGTAAGATGATTTTTAAAAATGTCTCAGATAACAACGAAGGAAGTAGTTGGGAAAACACAGAAAGTGAAAGTGATCTGAAATCTCAAAATATTGAAAGAAAATATTTGGGGCGAAAAAGAAAGATAAATAAGAAGCTGTGGAAAATAAACAAGAAAAAACGAACAAGGAATAGTGGGAAAAGGTACATTAATGCCAAAGGTACAATATTTCGATGTGGAAAATTGTTATTATTTTTTTTTTATTTTTTAGGCGTTGTAGTACCCTCAAAAGTTTTTGCTGCACTTTGCGAATGTTAAAAGTTAATGTTACGAAGTTATGCCAAGCAGGCGGCAGTATGAATTGTTTCAAAAATTTTGGGTGTTGGGAGATAAAAATAAACAAGATAGTTTTCTTATTGGTTGCATGTCTCCATTGGAACCAAAAACAAGAGTTGTTGATCCCAAATGTAACCCAAGGACTAACTGGAAATATGTCCTTAAAATAGATAGTTCCATGAAAGTGGTATGCAAACAATTTTTCAAGTTTCGTATAAACGGATACGCATAATTCATGCAAAGGCTTTAGAAGGAGGAAATATTTAAATCGCAGACAGAAGAGGCAAACATGCAAGCAGACCTCACAAAATAATTTCAGAAGCTTGGGATTTGGTGAAAGATTTTTTAGCGCAGATTCTGCATAAAGAATCTCATTATAATCGGTCTAAATCCAAAAGGAAGTATTTCGAGAATCCTGCTCTAAACGTAATAATCCTTTTCACACAATTCCAGCAGTATGTTTTTGAAAAAACTGGACGCTCACTAGCTATGAGATATTCTACTTTCCATCGATAGTTTTGAGAAAACTCAGAATATTCTTTCCGGCGACCACGGTCAGATATTTGGGATTTTTGCGAAGAAAACAAAATAAACCTTAAGCTAAATTCCAACGACCTGTGCAGAATAAGCCAATCGCTACATGAACGGACATTAAAAAAGAAATAATAGAGAACTGTAAAAATAATAAATCAACTTAAGTTATCGAGTTTGGTTATGCGCAAAACTGATTGTCTCTCAACAATTTTATAATCGACTTTTGTTGCTATACGTATTTAATGTGCACTGTCACAATAATGATACCAGTTCGTTTTATTACTTTACCGAAAACAAAGCGAAAAAAAAATTCAGTTTCTATGATTTCATTTGTTAATAACTTTTTGCAGCATATGATTACAAAAAATCCAAATATAAAAAAGTAATACTTTTTTTAGACACTGCAGGGGGACAAAATAAAAGGTTAATATGGTACATTATTGTTTATGGTTTGCAAAAACAAAAAATATTAACATTCGATACATTTTTCCAGTCCGTGGTCACTCCTATTGGGTTTGCGCTGGAAATTTTGGTCTTTATGGAAAGCTCTTAAAACGACTGGAAACGATAAAAACTCTAGACGTTTATTTGCAAATTATGCGCCAGTGTAGAGAAAACCCGACTGCAATCGAAGTTGTTCAAGGCGCAACACTAATTAAAGACTGGCAAAACCGTCTAAAAGGGTTTTTTTTAAAATCTATAAAGAGTATAGCTAACCACTTTACTTTGAGAAATTATTGTCAGTTAAAATATGATCCTTGTGGTACTTTATCTGCAGCACATTCATACAGCGATTTTTCTATACCATTTAATTTTCGGATTACAAAAAGAAATGAAAATTTTGAAGTAAATTTGGAGTCGGTTTTCCCAATTTTATGAAAAAAGTGCACTTTTTCGTCCTTTATTAGCATTTTTCCAGTCTGTTAAACAAGCAATCATAGTTTTAATAACTTTGTAAATAAAAGAAATGCATACTGAATATATAAAACCAAAATCAATGTTGCTTATCTTATAATAACAAATTTGTGGTGCCTAAAATATTTTAAAGAAATATAACTCAAAATGTCAATATTTCAAAAGTGCCTTTTTTCCACTCAACTCCTCAATTATAATAAAAAATTTAATTTTATGACAAAAAAATTAAATTTATATAAATGAGACAAAGCTTTTCACTGATGTCTTGAATTAATCATTAAAAACTATTTATTATTATACAATAAAGTTTCAAAAAATAATCCTATGGAAAATGTGAACAGGGATGCTTAAAGGGAACATTATTTAGTTCGCTATAAAATTACAACAGTCCATTTTGCTTCATCAGATAATTAATTCGCTTCCAAAGCTACAACATACGAAAAGAAACTGTCATGAGGCATTTTTAAATTGCCAAATAAAGAGTTTTATTTGTAGTTTTTGAAGTGGCAAAATATATATAAATCATCTAGATCGGCATGCTCATTGGAATATTTCTCACACTCTTGACAGGTGTGTTGAGAAAGACACTTTCTAATTTAATATCCACATATGTACCGAATAGCATTTTCTTCCACTACGCTATTATTGTTAAAGTTTGAAGTTTGTGCATTGAAGGTAAATGTAACATTTTCCTCAATTTCGTGATTTGAATCAGTATTATTCAATTTTGCTACATCAGCAGCTAGACTAGAAAATTTCGTTAATAACACATTAAAATCTTTGCAGTTTTTAGAACCAATGTGAGAAAACGCGCTGTAACATAATATTCGATTGCCATTATAAAATTGAATAAGAGTTACTGATGAAGCATTTCCACTTTGTTGGCGCATACTCCCAAAATAATTTTCTAATGCGTTCTGGTTTAGGCGTCTTATCAAAAGGAATCGAAGTTATAATAATTATCAATCCTTGGATACATTTTATTTTATTGGTGACATTTTAATCCTTTACTGACAATTTTAAGATTTCACAAGTAACTAATTGTTTCATTTAAGAAGTCCAATTGATATGGTAGAGCTTTAAGAGCTTGATTTTTTTTTTACTGTTAAATGAGGGTTAGTTGAGCATAACGAACAATTTGTCAAACATGTCAATAACTGATTCAGTTTGCATTGCATGGACTGGTAAAGCATTTAAACTAATGTAAGCAAGCTCGAGAACTTGAGTAGCATACCTTACCTTCATTTGCTCAAAACGAGAAGGAATCATGTGAGCGTCTGTAGCCTCATAAAATTGTTTAATGTACTCCTAGTGTGCATTTTCGTTGTTAACAAATAAATAATTCATCATATTATTTCTTGTAGATTTTATTAAGTGTCAAATATATAATAAACTTTTTGTCCATCTACTTCAAAATTGGTGAGCTTGTCAATGTTATAATTTGAAATCAATTAAACAAGCTTAAAACATTGGAACCTTGGTCGGATATTACTGTCATGACTATAAGACATATAAAACGCAATCTTCTTATACACATAAGAGTAATATTTTTTCAGTTCTTGCCACTTAAGTCCGTTGTAGAAAAAAATAAAGAAATAGGTTTCTTCAATTTATTGTAGATGCCCCCTTATTAGAATTACTGCCCCATTTGAAGCAACCTGCATCGATTTTTCATTTCCCAAATCCTCAAACCTGATGACCTCATCTCTACAAATATGATGAAATAGATGACTTTTGGGACTAATTTTATCTATGCAAATAACGCAATATCTATCCAAATTATCAAACGTAGCTAGCTAAAATTACATCATTGTTAATTCATCACTCAATAAGTATGCAAACTTTTATACTTTTACCTTTAAAAATTTAAAAACTTCCTCTTGAAGCTCTGGAGGAACTCTTTTGCAGGGTAATTTAAACATTTGGATTAGCACATGATAGGTTTTAGGACCATTAAAATACAAGGATAAAACCATTTGTTTTACTTCACCTGTATAATGAACTCTTTCACACTGATTAAATTCTGCTTGGATTTTTATCAATTCGGAAATTTAAGAGGGCAGGAATTGATCTCATAAATTTTGAAATTGTTTTAATGTGGCATTTTGAATTTTAAAAGTCTGAGTTTCTTTCTCTTTTTTAAGCAGTTTTCTTTTCCTAACGTCTGTGCTCTTCAATTTCTTTCTTAGTTCCATCCTTCTTGGTGTATTAGCTGATAAAGATGAAGCTGTTCGAGTAGATGTACAAGAAGTACTTTGGTTGGGTACAATAAATGAAGAATAGGGATGTTAAAATCTAAAACAATTATACGGGCAATTAGGTAGCTACCAATAATCAAGTCACAAAATAAAATGGTTAAATTCTCATTAACCAAAATTTCATTTAAATTCTTGCAATTTAATATAAAGGTCATTGAACCAAAAATTAAGCTTACCATATTATAGATTAAAGATATAGCACATCGAACGTGCAACTTACTTTCATCGTCGCGTCGTCGACGATTGTCGTTCAAGACACTTTTCACGAATTAATAGAAGTATTTATCAATATTTCGGGAAAGAGACATACAATGGGCATTCAGGGCTCAAATTTTAAAACATTAAATAAGGCACTTGTGATAATGATGTTTTTAAATCGCCCGATATCGACGATTGTATAAATTTAATTTTTTTAAATTAGAGCCCTGAATGCTTTTAGTGCGTTCTTTTCCGTAAATATTGATAAAAGTATCTGATTCATTAGAAGCCGCGAGCGAGCAGTCACGGCTTAAACGAGTTCAATTATGCATTACTTTTAACTACGCATTCCTTTTTAGTTGCTTTGTTTATTATAAGTTACTAATTAATAAGCGAATTTTTGTATAAATTAAGCGTAAAATAATTTTTCTTAAATAATTAGTTCTTAATAAAATATCTCTGAAAAATTATGTTGGAAATAAATAAGCGAGGAACTTACCCAATAAGACTGATACTTTTTCAAGGGGATCTTCTGAAGCACTTTTAATTGAATTATAGCTTTGTGGTCTCGATACTATCGTCCTATAGAACAACAAATTCTATTGTTATTTGTTATAAATATTTTATAAAATTTCATAAATATTAATTTTTAATCAATATTTATACCTATACTTTAAGATATTTCAGATAATGTTATTTAAAACTTATTTGTTGTTTATAGTTGTTTGAGGCAATTGATTGTTATTAATTGTTCTAAATCATATTATGTACAAGTTAACCCCAGTGTATCAGACATCTGCAATTACCAGTAACTACTTATCTGTTAATATTGACAAGTGTTGTGTAGTTTCATAAACTAAACGTGTAGCTAGCATTAGTTACTCATATTCCACAAATGGTAATTTGTCACCTAGAAGTAATTCATTTAAGGACTTGGAAGTTACCTTTGATGCGATTTTAGTTAGTAGCTGTTGCCAATGTGGTTTGCTGTGTATCTAGAATGTTAGGATTTGTTTTAAGAACCGGCAAAAATTTTAAAAATATACATACTGTGGTGAATCGAGTTCTACTAAACTGTTCTATTTCCTCGTTTGTTTTATTCAATTGAACTTTAATCAATTTTTCCTGGAAATATTAAATCTACAAATATTATATTATAAACAATTCTTTGTAACATAACTTTTTGCGTGAGAAACAGATTTCTTAGCGTTCACAAATTAGATAAGGGTTATTTGTTAGGCCTGGTTTGTTTCAAGCACAGATACCTAAACTGAGTAAAATAACATGTTAGTTTTGAAGGACCGCTGAAAAGTAGAGTAATAAATAAGGGTAACATGTCAATAACGGAGACCGTAGCAAATATCTCGGCAAGACCATGTGGTGGTATACTGGAGGAATTTGACGTTCAAAAAAACGCCCTTATAAACACGTACAATTGTAAGTTATTTAAATTTCAATTATCGAAGTAAAACTTGCAAGATAAAGGGACGACATTATTCAAAAGGGGTTTGCAGTTTGATTTGCACTTAAAGAATCCTTTTCAAAATGTATTTAAGGGTTAATTTGGATTAGAAATATTTAAATTAGTAGGAATTCTGCATCCTCATGCCCTCTAGCGAGATGCAGAGGATATCTTTCGGTTCCCAGAAATTAAGGGTAGGGGGACGTGAAGATAAAACACAAAAAGACCAACTTTAAGATAGTCAAACACGGAACTTCGATGAAACTAGTTATGCAAACGAGTACGAAATACGGGAGTTAAAAAAAAAGAAATTACTTCTGTTTGTTCTAATTAACGTGAATGAACACAAAAAAAAAACACTTTTCTGTTCAACGTGAAGTTCTTGTGCCATTTGTGTGATGTTTGCTACGAAATAAGTAGGCAAGTAAATTTTAAATTGTCCGATAATTTTATTTGATGGGTTTTTCGCTCTTATATGATTTAATTAACTTTTCCAAAAATTTGAGAAATACTTGTTCCTAATTTTGATCAATATGGGGTTGGGGGGGCGTACACAAAAAAAGAGAAAGAAATTTAAAACTTCCACAACAAACCGAATGAATGAGAAAGTCGTTGTTAGAAAATTATTATAGGGCCAAGAACCCTACCGCTGACTGGTGCAACTACCAGTCTTAGTAAAAAAAAAGGGGAGAGAGAAAAAAAAAACAAATACAAAGAGAATAGAATAAAAAAAAAGACGAAAACAAATAAAGCAAATTTGCTTCGAAAATCTTCTATTTTCTTAAGGTCGTTCTTCGATGTTCTGCTGTTGGAAACTGAGTTTCCAGGGGTTCAAAAAATCGATCACACCCATCACCGCAGGCTCGGTAACTGACAGCAGGCATCTATATTAGGATTTGCTGATGATGTACTGTAAGTTCTCGAAACGTGAAAAACAAGGAAAACCGGAACCGGTGTTGTAAGAAGGTTGTCTGAAGAACTTTCCAGACATAGACAAAGTCCCAACACATGTGAACCCCTGGATGTGCTCCGCGGGAACGTACGCCTTAACATCCTAGAAGGAGTAGTAACCTCTTCTGGTTCTTGTTCTGGTGTACTCGCCCGGTCTGCCTTATCCGTGGGTCCCCTCATCGGTTACACGTCCAAAAAAAAGGACCCCCTATATAGGCCACGGAGAATTACAACACCGCGCGTCGCGATCGGGAAGCTTTTGCAAGATTACTAATCTATAGTCGCATGCCTAGATTTACTGTCAACATAAATTTACTAACGTAGACGGACGAGCAGTATCAGCATCAGCTCTCGTTAGGGAGATGTTTTGATGAAAGAAATGAGAACTTCTTGCCAGTTTCTAACTTTAATTTCAATGTTTTGTGCTAAGTCAAGCTTAGCCACTTTCTAAGCCAGAAACGCCCCTTTTATTAGAACAGTAGCTGTAGAAGTAGATGTAGTTTTGGAAGGGAAAATTCTGCTCAGAAAGTCTCTTCGAAATCTGAACAATATTTCTAGTCTATTTTATGACACTGGTTTGAGTTCGAATGATTGAGTTTGGTATGAGAAAAACAGAAAAACAAACAAAGGAACAAGTTAACAAAGGAATGAAAGAAAGAGTGAGAGAACGAGAGATCTGTAAGATTGAATCAACATTTATAAATTTGATTTATTACGATAAATCACAACTTCATTTCCAAGCTTGAGCTCCATTTTCTCGTAGCATTATCCTTTGGATATTGTTAGCTCAAAGCTTTAACAGGAAACTGTATGCTATGTGAAGTATGCTTGAATTAAGAAGCGACAAAAACACAAAAGAATTGGGGAATAAAACAGACACCTGAAAATAGTTTGAGAACCTCTGTGTACAAACTAACCAGCGAACACCCACCGATAATCAGGTACAAAGTTAGCTGCATTTGGTTTGAAAACCTTCGAGTACAAACTAAATGGCCCAGCTGGGGAAAACATTGCGATTATTAGGGTTAAAATAAACTTTGGGAAATTAATAACCGACGCACCATATACGAGCGAAAGAGTTAGACAAAGAATGTCAGATTAATTGTGCTTAAGGAATTCTCTTAATTTTCTAAAGAAATATTTCTCTCAGATCTGTGTCCAGCAAATTTAAACAAGTTGAAACAAACAGGTTCACTTTTATTTTGTTGTATTATGTTTAAGAACACTTGAAAATCACAAACTTGAAATTTTGTTGATTTATTTTTTTGACCAATTGTAATAAAACGTTGAGGTCAATTGTTGTTTGAATTTGATAACACTTCCCTGTCGACTCTACGAGCTGGGGTTACAATGTATTGGAATAAAATAATTTTAAACACAACGTGACAAATTGGGTGCGAAAATCGAAAGTAAATTATTCTTCGAAACTTTTTTAAAGATGAGCAAAATTCGACAAATTTGAAAAACTATATACAATCACTGGTTATGGTCACAAACGGCTGGTCGCTCAACACAATACATTTAAACAGCTATATTGTAACGCAATGTAAATAGATGAAATATGATTTGGAATAGAATTGTAGAATTTACCAAATAAAAAAAAAGTTTCTAGAAGGATCTGATAAGGGGAAAGCGGCCGCGATAACGAAACAAATGGCAGATAAGCGTTCCAGAAATTTCGGCTAACGATAAACCTTATCTGCCGAAAAGTTCTAGAAGCCGGGGGCCCAAACTATAAAAGGCGGTCAGCTTTCCCTCGAGTCAGTCAGTTAAAGTCAGTGTAATTAGTGAGTTAGTAGAAGTCAATAATAAGTGAGTTAATTGTCAATTGTGGTGATCAAAGTTGAGTTCAGTAATAAAGTGGATCTTATTCGATAAGTGTAATCAATCGAACCGATAAGCCCGTAACAATATTATGCTTTGGTTAGGTCTCGGCTGGAATATTGCTCTCTAATATGGTTCCCGATCTACACCTACCAAAAGTTGATGCTAGATAAAATTGACCGCAAGTTCCTGAAATTCTTAGTATTCAGATCTGAGGGAGCTTGGCCAGCTAGAGGAATACCACAACAATCGCTACTGAACAAGTTTGATTTTCATTCTCTGCAGACAAGAAGAATTGTTGACGCTCTGATATTTTTTCATAAGCTATGTAACAATATAATTGATTCCCCGTCACTCTTAAGTAGAATAAATTTTAAAGTACCAAGGCAGAAAGCAAGATAATTGCGATATATATTCCAGCAATTTAATAACATTACGTTCCGTACTTTTAAGTAATCCAACATTAGTAGAGTAAGAAGAATCAAGTTGGATTATAGCTAGCCATTGTTTGTTTGGGTATTAACAAAATTGTTCAAGTTAACAATATTTAATTTATTTAATATATTTAAAATTAGGTTGTTTGCTGGTATTTGAATTTAAATTTTATGTTAAAAATGTGTGTTTGATTTGTAATTCAATGCAAATTAAATTTATCTGTTGTAGGTTTTCGTATTATTTATATTTTATGATTATAGTAAATTTTGTCTTGTTTTATACATTTGTTCAAGTTTAAATGCTCTATAATTGGAATTATTTCTGTCGGGCACGATATTAAATAAATAAATAAATAATATTTTAAATTCTAAGACAAACTATTTGCCACCACGGTTTAATAAACACGCCAACAAATCTTTAACTTGCAGCCCTTTTTAAATTCTCAGAGATGATGCAGTAATTGTTTGTTATTTATCTTAGGGCAAGAGGAGGAGTTTTTCCTTTAAGTAACATGCACAAAATTTAAAATTATTACAGTCCGTTCATACGAACTAATCAGGTAAAACTTTGATTCACTCTGCAATTTAATTAAAAATTGTTGTGTTAGTATTTAATAGAAGTTAAGCTCTTATGTTGACATTTTTACTAAAATATTCAAGTGATTCGAATCCTCACCTCTTACGGTTTAAATTTCCATAAGAGATAGTGCTTGTGGCTAGGCCACCAAACATACAGCTGTTGGTTTTGTAAGTGCTGGCATATCTTCTGTCAGTCTTGGTATGGGGGAAATCGGCCATCTTCTCTCTGGTCGTTCACTTGGGTGTCATCCTGCTCAAGGTGAGGTTACCGAATTTTCCAAGTGTAGCTTGGATGTTTTTCCTGTGAGGGATTTACTGTAACCCATCTTCGGACCGTCTGGGGATATTGTATTTCATGGTGTTACTGGGTTAGGACGAAAGCCTCAGATGATTCCGGTTTTTCCGGAATAAGCAGGGAGGTGCTTCCCAAGCACGCGGCAGAGCCGACTAATAACCAAGGTATGAGCATGTGCCCCTCAACCCTCGGTATTTGAAAGAGTAAATCCTATTTTTCTTAATCTTTATAGGCTCTTTTTTGGTTGGGATCCTTGTCGGATTCATTTTTAAATCCTTGTCATCTGTATTTTGGATCCATCTCTGATCTGTCAATCAGGACCTGTGTAGAGACACGAAGAGTTCCAAAGGACTGGTCATCGTCTCGTGGAAACCTCCAAGTGTGGGCTTCGAGGACTTCGGTGAAGGGAGTTCATGTAAATCTATTCAGTAGCCGCACGAAGTACAAGCATCCACTTCGACCTGGGACCCTTCACGACGATCACTTAAGTACCCGTTCTTTATATTATTAGGTGGGGATTGTCTCATTGTAGTTGGAACCATAGATGTGTCAGTTATTTGGATTGCAACCTAAATTGTAATACGGTTTGAAATATTACCTACAACCCTTTTTCGTTTGCTTACTTAGCTTGTTCTGGTGGGCTTAGGTTGTCAATTTTGCGCCATGGCGCCCCCGATCGATTTTTAATGCACCCTCGCTGGACTAATGTAAATGTATGATACCCAGAGCGATTTACTTACTCTTGTTAAACGGCGATATACAGCAAGTAGTCAGTTGAGTTTAGGATTGTGCATAGATTAGCAGTTTGCTAACCTTGAGCGTGTCTAATAACACGCACGTATTTTTTGTTAGTGCGCGATCGTATTTCGAATAGACCACGCGTAGACCGTGCATTTAAAACTACCAAGTAATCCGAAATAGTTCTTTTGTTTCAAAACCCTTCATGGATAAATTTAAAAGAAAAAGAACATATTATTTTAACGATGAATGGAAACCTCTATATTGTTTCGTTGATTACAAAGGGAAGTGTATTTGTTTGTTGTGTAATAATAGTGTTGCGATTCCCAAGAAAAGTAATATTGAACGACATTTTAAAAGACCGTTCATACAAATTTTGATAGTGACTATCCAATGAAATCTGAAATTAGAAGAAAAAAAATTATATCTTTAAAATCTTCAATAACTAACCAAACATTTTTTTCCTAAACCACTGCAACAAAATAAAGCAGCAACTATCGCGTCATATAAAATATCGCATTTGCTAACTAAGAATAAAAAACCATTTACAGATGGAGAATTAGTGAAAGACGCCATGTTAGAAGCTGCTAATTCACTTTTTAAAGAATTTAAAAATAAAAGGGAAATAGTTTCAGCTATAAACACGTTGCAATTATCAGCACGAACTGTTACTAGAAGAATTAAAGTAATTGCGAGGCAGAATTAGCAGATGATATGGAAAATTGTATTTTCTTTTCTCTACAGATGGATGAATCGACAGACGTGACAAATATATCACAATTAGCAATTTGCGTGAAGATGGTATTTTCTGATTTTACAACAAAAGAAGAATTCCTTAAAGTACTGCCATTAAAGGGAAGCACCAGAGGAGAAGATATCTTTTGTACTTTCAAAAAGTATATAACAGATGTAAAATTACCTGTACAAAAGTTATCGTCAATTACAACAGACGGGGCACCAGCGATGACTGGTAAGAAAAAAGGATGTATTGCCTTATGTAGACAGAATTCCTTATTCCCGAAATTTATTTCTTATCATTGCCTCATACATCAGGAAATTTTATGCGCAAAAACAATCGGTTTTCAACACGTATTTACGATAGTAACAAAAATTATTAATTCCATAAGATCGGGAGCTATGCAACACAGATTTTATAAACGTAGGACGTTCAGTTCACAGATCTTCTTTTACATACTGAAGTGAGGTGGTTGAGCAGAGGTAAAATACTTGAGCGGTTTATCATGCTTTTGCCACAAATAAAGGAATTTATTGCATCAAGAGGCGAATTTTACGAGCAATTAGAAAATAAGGATTGGCTAATCGACCTCGGATTTCTGACAGATATAACGGCAAAGTTGAATGAATTAAATTTAAAAATACAAGGGAAAAATATCGCTGACATCATTAGTGCAGTAAATGCATTCAAATGCAAGTTAGTGTTGTTGAAATCCCATCTATTGAAAAAATCATTATCACATTTCCCAAATATAAAATATACTGTTGAGAGTTTAAATTTGAATAATGAAAATTTTACTGCTACATCATATTTAGAAATTATAGATAAGCTAATAGAAGAGCGAAGTCGCGGGTCGCGAATTTTTCCGCGAAGTCGCGGGTCGCGAATTTTTCAGCATCTCTATCTCTTTCTCTCTTCGGCCCAGGGTACCGAACCGTATCAGTTGGCGGTCCCAACGTGGGGCCTAGATCGTTGAAACGAGAAGGACCTATCAAGACCCTGAGATGCCTTCCACGCGGAGTGGGAGGTCAGAATCCGATAATCAACAAAGGCGCCCAACGTCTCCTACACTAGCGGCAATTTCCAGCAATATGAGCCGCAGCGAAACCTCGTCAGAAGAGGTACACTCTCTGCTGTCAGAGGCGAGAACTCAGCAGCACCAAACCAACCAGGTGCTTCACGATTTGGCCAGAGCGATGAGGGAGTTACGCGTTTCTTATCAAGCTCCGAGGTTACCCATATTCGAGGGTAATACTCACGAGGACCCTACTAAATTTGTAGGACTGCTGGAAGAGCACTTTGCCCGTAGCCAGGTACAAGAAGATGATAAAATTTATCTAGCTATGCAGCAAATGAGAGGCAAGGCTGAAAAATGGGCCAAGAAAAACAGTCACCTATTCGTTAGTTTCCGAACGTTTGCTGCAAAGGTTCAGCGGGAAATAGCGCGCCGAAATCAATCAGCGTACCGCCAGAAACGACGGTCAAACCCTCAAACTCCCTTTCCTCAATATTCTCCAGGAGATTCCGTCCTAGTCCGCAACGAAACTAAACGCCCTTTTAGGAGTCGGTGGCACGGGCCACATGCCATTATTCGCTCAGAAGGTGAAACCTGTTACTGGGTGTTTATAGACGGACTCCTGCAGAAGATCCATGTCGACCGCCTGCGACCCGCACCTCCGAACCAGGGTCGAGAAGGAAAACGACTGACCGGTCCCACTGTAAGACTATTCGCCGGAAACGGTGACATGCCAGCGGAGACACAATGACGTGAGTGACGGGATTTAGGTGTTTTTTTTTTTGGATGCAATGGACGCTAAAAATTAGGATAAGTTAGGTTAAAGTTCTGCGTATGTTAATCTTTGTTTTTTTTTTCTCATTTTTTTTTGTCGCTTTGTTTAGTTTTAGTGTTCTGTATATTTGCAACACCAGATCCCCGTCTACAAGTGCTTAGGTTCTACTCTTCGTTGGACTAAGGGTCATTAGTCATCAAGGACGCCCTAAGTCCACTTCTATGAGATTTTCCCCTGCAGCAGTAGCCCGGACTAGCATTTTCAGCACGAGGATGTTCACCAATTAGTCCACTATTCCAGGATACTCCTTTTTTTCCGCTAAGATACTCTTCGACATCTAAATGAGCATGAACCTGAAAACGTTATTCTTCCGCATGAAGATTCCTCGGACGGAGGGGACAGGAAAGTTCCTCCCTCAGACACTCAGGACACTATTTAGAATAATTTTCTTTTTTTTTCCTCCGTAGTTAATAAGTTAAGAGTTGGTAATAGTTGTTTTTTTTTGTTTCTTTAATAAATTTAGGACCAAATATAGGACTAGGAAGCCACGTCGCTTTAGCGTTACCACCGAGTGTCGTCTCCGAGGCCGGGGAGACTGATACAGGGGCGCCGTAAGCCTGGCCAGATGTCACTGCCCGGCCCACTTCCGTCAGACGACACTCGGAGATGTCGACTTCTTGTCGCCTCGATGACATTTTCTCACGGAGGATCTGTTGGCGAACACATTGCCTGATTTACGATTTAACGGTCAAAATCTAGTTCACCAATAGCTCCTTCAGATTTTTTTCGGGGGTTGGGCATGTCGCGAGAGACGCTCTAACGCGATTGGCCAAGCATCCAAGGAAAAAAATGAGAATGCCAGCAATGTAAGAAGTCGAAGTCAGTCCGGGAAGAGAGTGTCAGCAAGCGAGAAGAGCGGTGTGTTCTCCAGCTAATATTCAACGTTGAGAAAGTGTAAGCTATTACGAAGTGATTTAAGTAAGTTTTGACATTAACCATACTAATTACGGGTTACTAACCTTTTGTAAGTATCTTTGATATCATTAACAATACCTAATTATAGTTTGTTGGTTGTTTGTAATTATCTGTTGAGAATTAGCACTAATTACCCAGTAAATTTTGTCTAATAGATTGTAGTGTGTTGGGGAATTACTAATAGTAATTTGCCTACTAATTGCATTCTGATTCTACAGTGAAAGAATCCTGAGGTCCGAAGAACCCTCTCCGACCTTAGGATCAGAGGAAGAAATGGAATCTGATTTCCTCAGCGAAGACCAGCATTTCCTCGAGCGGGAAAAGAGGCAGGGAATCGACGGAAGAAGAAAAGGGAGGAAGAGGAACCTTTTCAGATTGTCAGGAAAAAGAAGAGCCTAAAGAAAAGGCGGTCAAGAAAACCTCAACCGAAGAAGAGGCTTCTTCAGGAGAAGAAACCCTAAACCCGACCAAACCAGAAGCAAAGAAAGCTTCAGAGAGAAAGACCAAAAACAAGGTTCCCGTAGAAGCCCCAGAGAAGGCAAATATGGAACCAAGAAAGGACGAAAAAGAAACAAGGATCCCTCCCGTCATCATCAGAGATGCTGGTAAGTGGAGAAGTATTAACCTGCTGATAAATTCCAGGAAAATAGGGTACACAAAGACGAAGAGCGTCAACGATGGAGTCAGAGTCCAGCCAGCAACGGTCGATGACTTCAGAAAGCTCACCAGACTGATGGATAGCGAAAAGATTCCGTACCATTCTTTCGCTCTCCCAGAGGAGAGGACGGTCAAGATGGTAGTCCGGAGAATTCCAAAAGAAATTCCTGAGGAGGACTTCAGGAAGGCCGTTGAAGAAGAGGGGTTCAAGGTGATGAGCGCCTCCAGGATGAAAAACAGATTCACCAAAAAGGCCTACAACATGATGATGTTAGAACTGCATCACGGAGAGGACAGGATATACAAGTTGGAGAAGATTATGGGCTTGGAAATCCAAGTTGAATCCCTCAAACCATCAGCAGCAGTTAACCAGTGCCACAACTGCCAAAGATTCAATCACTCTCAGAGAAATTGCCACGCGGAAGCAGTCTGTGTCAAGTGTGCTGGGAAGCACTCCACAAAAGACTGTAAGAAGCCAGAAAACAAGTCCTTTAAATGCGCCAACTGCAAAGAAGATCACGTAGCCAGCTACAGGGGATGTCCCGCTTTCCCGAAACCGAGAAAGCAGAAGGCGGCAGAGAAGGAAAGTCAACCCAAAACCAAGATGACAGGCCCGACAACTTCCAAGGCAAAACCGACAACAACCAAAGCGACAGCTGTTACTCCAAAGGTTCCATCGAATCCAAAGGACTTCAGCAAGGTAAGTGGAAACACTAAGTCCTACGCTTCAGTTGTTACAGGTAGCTCCAAGAAGGAGGCAAACCCAAAGAAAACTTCGGAAAAAACGAACCAAGTAGTGCTGGACTTGGTGAGAGCAGTCTCCGAAGCACAAAACAGTCAAGAGGCCATCGTCTCTATCATGATGATGCTTCCAAAGATCCTTAGTCTAAAACACTAATGGATAGACGCCAGGAAAGGAGAGTTAATGGAGGAAATCCTGCTCGTCGTCAGCATCTCAAGGCAGTTTTCTGGAACTGCAACGGACTCCAAGGCAACAGGAACGAACTAGAGTTGGAAAAGCTGGAAGGAATTGGAGTAACAATTCAAATGGCGCAGGGACCTCTGACGCTGGTGTCTTGTTACTCCATAACCAACGCCCTCACAGAGACAGATTTGGCACGCATCTTCGAAATAAACAATAACAATGTTATTGTAGCCGGAGACCTTAATGCCAAAAACGTCGAGTGGGGCAGCAGAGTCAACAACAAAAACGGGAGGACACTTCAAAGGTTCACAGCACAGAACGGAATCGATGTAATGGCTCCAGAAGAACCAACCCATCATCATAACGCCACAGGAATACCAGATGTCCTGGACGTTGCACTGATGAAGGATGTTCGATACACTGTTGAGTTAACATCAGTTAGTGAGCTCAGCTCAGACCACAACCCAGTAATGATGACCGTCGGAGATGATTGTGGACCCAAGCCTCCAGAAACCTGCAAGAAAACAAACTGGGCACAGTTCAGGGAGTATCTGGCAGCAAACCTGGAAGAGCCTGGAGAGATCAATACAAACGATGACATCAACACAGCGGTGGAGAGACTGGAAACCACTATAACATTCAATTCTGGCTGCGACCAAAACTTTCCGGCGTATAGAAGGAAGGGAACCACTGCCAAATCACTTGGTCGAGCTGATTAAGAGGAAAAATCGTGCCAGGAAGAGAGCAAGACGGACCAATCTGCAAGCAGATAAGGCGGAAGTCAACAGGCTCATCCACGAGCTCAGGTATGAACTCAGAGAGCACAAAACTTCTAAATTTCAGGAACACCTAAGAAGCTGCAACCTCGAAACTTCATCAGATCTCTGGCGCACAGCCAAAGCTCTAAGAGGAGTTAGGAAACCTTTCCCTCCGATACACGGACTTCAAGGAATGGCTTACTCAGATCAGGAAAAGGCCGCAGCTTTTGCTGAGACCTTTGAAAGACACTGTCAGGCCACACTTGAAGAAGTGGACTTAGACTTCGTAGATGAGGTGGAAGAAGAGGTTCAAATTCTTCAGGAGGAAGTGCCAGAGGAAGACGACGTCATCCAGCCGACTAACAAGGAGGAAATCCAAAGCCTTCTGCGCAAGCTAAATGTCAAAAAGTCTCCAGGTCCAGACGGAATTCCAAACCAAGCTTTGAAGTCTTTTCCGGACCAAGCTGTCAAATACTTTGGAGCAATAGTCAATTCCATGTTTAAATCCTGGTATTTTCCAACAAGATGGAAGACTGCAAACGTTATCTTCATTCCTAAGCCAGGTAAAGATGGGAAATTTCCCCAAAATTACAGGCCAATCAGCCTCTTATCCAACTTGGGTAAGGTGGCGGAAAGGATTTTAAGGAAACGTCTGCAGAATATCATCAGCAATCGCGACATCATTCCTAAGGAACAGTTTGGGTTGCAACCTATGCACTCTACCTCAGACCAACTGCTGAGAGTGGTTGAAATAATCACTCAACGCATGAATTGGAACCAGGTAGTTGAAGCTATTTTCTTTGATATCTCCAAGGCATTTGACATAGTTTGGCATCAAGGATTAGTCTACAAGATGCACCAGTTTGGAATACCTCTAACAATGGTTCAAATGGTAAGCTCGTTCCTGGACCAGCGCTCTTTCAGAGCAAAGGTGGGACAGGAACTATCAAACCAGTTTAGGTTACAGTATGGGGTGCCTCAAGGTTCTGCCTTGTCACCTCTGCTGTATTCTCTGTTCACAGCAGACATTCCGAGAACCAATCCAACAACAGACAACACCTTATTGGCAACTTACGCAGATGACACAGCTTTAGTGGCGTACTCTTTCAGCCCAGAGGTGGTCACCAGACGACTTCAGGAGGCAACAGACAGTCTACTAGATTACTTTGGCCAATGGAGAATCCAAGTCAACGCAGACAAGACCCAAGCAGTCTTTTTCACTCGAAAAAGACTCCAACCATATGGACATGTAAATGTTCATGGGCAAAACGTCGACTGGAGACTTCAGGCAAAGTATCTAGGTGTCATTCTAGACAAAAGACTAACATTCCAGGCACACATCGATTATGCAGTGTCCAGAGCCAAAATGCTGAAGGGACTGCTGCAAGCGATGATTGGTAGAAATAGTAACCTGTCCATTGGACTTAAAGTGTTACTATATAAATCAATTATAAGACCAGCAATGACCTACGCATCTGTAGCCTAGTCACAAGCGACGGATAATCAAATGAAGAAACTCCAGGTGTTCCAGAACGTCTTCCTAAGACAAGCCATGGATGCTCCATGGTTTGCGAGAAACAATCAGCTCCATAGAGAAGCTGAACTACCTTTGGTAAGAGATTTTCTTAGGGAAATTAATTCCAGGGCGATGGTGAGAGCGGAAACGCATCCCAACGAACTAGTTCGACAGGCAGTGGATTACGATCCAGACATCCCAACCAAGATTAGGAGACCAAGGATGGTCCCCTAGGCTGACTTTTATCGTAAAATTTTCTGTTTTGTTTGTTCTTATGTTTCAGGCAAAACAGCTTACAACAGTGCTTCAGCACTATTGTACTGTTCCGACGGAGGGATTGGGGGCCAAGGGCCCGGCCCGAAGAAGTAGGGGTTTTCAGTCGGTACCCGTAGTTTGAGCGGAAGCCCGACACTATCTGGGTTATCTTCCCAGATGTGCGTAAAGCATTTTCCCCTACTTTAACAAAAAAAAAAAGTCCGGGAAGAATCGCGAAAATAATCACCAGGCCCTAGTGCTGTGTTCTGTGCGTTCTCTTCTTGAAAGGTTTTTTTTTCTTCCCTCTAGCCCCGTTATTTTTCTTAAGTGCGTATGTTGTGTCCTCGGTGCTAAAATCATCGTGCGCCGCGAATATTGGATTTTTTTTGTACTTTATTGTGTGCCAGGTTTTTTTTTCTGATAACCTTTTACATTGTTCTCGTGAGTGCTGATTTGGCGGACTATCGTTGCGTGCATAACCGACTAGGAGTTAGACTTTTTGGTGATTTCAGGTACTACTTTAATTGTGTAGACACTAACTCTGGTAACTCTACCGCGAATCAGTGCGTGAACGCGAACTTTCCTGCTATCGCTACCTTTTTCCGTTCGTCAACGTTCCCGCGAGATTTCCTACGGGAGTTTCTAGGATAAAGTCCTCGAAGTGTTGCAGTAGGTCGCGGAGCGCGAATTTTTCCGCGAAGTCGCGGGTCGCGAATTTTTTCGCGGAGTCGCGGGTCGCGAAATGTTCCGCGAAGTCGCGGGTCGCGAATTTCTCTGCGAAGTCGCGGGTCGCGAATTTCTCCGCGAAGTCGCGGGTCGCGAATTTTTCCGCGAAGTCGCGGGTCGCGAATTTTTCCGAGCAGTTCGCGGGTCGCGAATTTTTCCGCGAAGTCGCGGGTCGCGAAATTCTCCGCGAAGCCGCAGATCGCGAATTTTTGCGCGGAGTCGCGGGTCGCGGGTCGTAACTATCTCTTTCTCTCTTCGGCCCAGGGTACCGAACCGTATCATTTAAAATCAAAATACCGAACAAAGCTTAATGACTCACATTTAGATAATTGTTTAAGGACCGCAAACTCTAAATATATCCCCAATTATAGGAAATTAGCTGAAAATATGGACACCCAAGTTTCACACTGAATTATATGTATCATTATGTATGACACCAACAAAATAAAATTATAAAAAATCTGTTTTTTTATGCCTATTTATACCTGTTGATTATGTGTAAAATAGCGCCCTCGGTGATTTTCAAATTTAGTATTGCGCCCTTAAGGACAAACAGGTTGCCGACCCCTGAACTATAGGTTTGTTCCAACACCACCTATCTCGGTGGTAACGTTTGTTGAACATTTCTGACTAGTTTCCGATTAATTCATGAACGAATTAGTGCGCATGGTAGACTCCGTATTAAACTCCAACTGGTTTGGGATTGTACACGTTGGAACGCATCATTATTTCGTCTGATCGGATGGTGTCATCTATAATCTCTTGTGAATATAACTTGTTTCCTTAGATAGTTTGGAAATTTATAACGTAATTGGAAAATATGGACGGCCTATTTATAGGTAGGTGCAAAATCATTATATTGATCTAAAGAAGTCAAATTTTAAATGTGGCAATTGTAGGCAGATATCCCACAATTTCAAATTTGGCGCTAGCGCGCGGAAGAGTCCACTCTCTGGGCAGAGGTGTGTAAGAGGCGTAAGAATGTTTGTATAGAAGAGCAAAAAATAAACCGTTTTGACTGAAATGAACTTTTTATTCAATTATTGGCGGGCCCTCTCATAGTTCAGGTGTGGGGTTACAGCGGGGTAACGGGTCTTAGTGTTTAAATAAGTCAGACCACCCTCGCTGAACAGTGTTTCCGTGGTCGCGCCAATGAATTACCGACAAGATGAGTGAAGAACAAAAGGAATCGACCCATATTAACTTCTCCGTGGAAGATATTGTACAAACTACGGTACGAGCTTTGATGCTCCATGAAGAAGCTCGCCGTCAGCCATCTCCTATGCCGTCAACTTCTCGACAACCTCTGCAATACAAAAATAGTGTAATAGCGGCTCTGCTACCCGAATTCAATGGATTTGTGGACGACGTGAAAGGCTGGCTCGACAGAATCGATGCGGTCCAAAGTACGTATGCCGTACCAGATGAACTAATAAAGTTAATTTCAGTGGGTAAACTACAAGGGGAAGCAAAGAAATGGTATCAGTCAAAAGTTGAGTTCATATCTATGCCATGGACAGAATTTAAGTACCAAATTAAGGCTATGTTCCGAAGAAGAATAAATAAGGTGGAAGCTGTTAGGCAATTCGAGAAAAGAAGTTGGCAACGAAACGAAGATTTCACAAAATACTACGCAGACAAGGTCCAATTGGGATACAAAGCGGAGTTACCAGAAGAAGACATTTTAGAGTACCTAATCGATGGAATTGACAATGTGATGTTGCAGAATTTCGCGAGGATAAATAACCCTAATGCATTAAGTGATATCATAGATGTCATGAAGGATGTTAGAAATGAAGGGAGACCTACCCCAAAGACCGACGTGCCGACTCCCACCAGAAGGTCCCCACAACAAGAAAATAAAAGGGAATTCCGATGCTACAATTGTAATGGCACTGGACACTTAAGCCAATAAATGCACGAAACCCAAGAGAAATCCAGGGTCATGCTTCAAATGTGGATCAAGCGACCATCAGATACGAAACTGTACTCAGAACAATGGTCGAGATGAAAAGAAGGTCAATGTAGTGGACGCCTCGAAGAAACCAGAAGTAATGCCAGAACTAAACCAAACAACAGAACGAGAAGTAAATGTAGCCAAAATCACTGTCAGTTCAATAAAAAGTGATGGAACTCAGTGCAAGTATGTACTTGACTCTTTAGTAGATACAGGTAGCAAAATCAGTTTTATTAAAAGTAAATATGTTCATGAATATAACTTCAATATGCCCATTTGTGATGATGACAAATTTTCTGGTGTTAACAATTCCAAACTTCACATATTGGGGATTTTTTCAACAACAATACTTATTAATGATAAAAAAAGAAATTAAAGTTAAACTTTATGTGGTCCCGAATGAGACAATGAGTTATGGATGTGTCTTAGGTACCGATGTAATTGTTCCGTGCTCTTTCGAATTTAGAGACAGTGTAAATCTAGAAAATAATTTTATGTCTGAAATGTTACATGTTAATTTCGAAAACATCAATCCCTGTGTAACAGATAGCCTAAATAAATATTATAGAAGTTTTAGATCATGTGACCTGCAACCATTTAAAATCTATGTTTATTGAACTTTATGAAAACAACTACTCCAACAATTATGACAATAGTTACGAAATGATAATTCAATTGAAGCACGATCAACCCATTTTCTTTCAACCAAGGCGTTTATCGTTTCATGAAAAAGAACAACTACAAAATATACTGCATGATTTGTTAATTAAGGATATTATTAGAGCAAGCAGCTCACCGTATGCAAGCAAAATTGTATTAATCAAAAAAAAAAAAGAATGGTGAATTGCGACTGTGTATAGATTATCGAGAAATTAACAAAATTACAATTCGTGACAACTTTCCGACTCGATTAATCGACGATAATTTAGATCTGTTGGAAAAAAAGTATTTTAGTACATTAGATTTAAAAAATGGGTTCCACCATATTAAAGTTGCGGAATCTAGTGTAAAATACACCTCTTTTATAACCCCTTTAGGCCAATTTGAATATATTAGAATGCCGTTTGGCTTAACTAATGCCCCAAGGGTATTTCAACGGTATTTGTACAACATTTTTTCGGATCTTTTAAAATCACACAAAGTTATTCTATAAATGGACGACATTCTAGTCACCACAGAAACCCTAGAAGAACATTTTGATATTTTGGAAAACATTTTCCGTATTGCGGCCGAGCGAAGCTTGAAGTTCCGATTTGATAAATGCTTTTTCTTGTATTACGAAATTACTTACCTTGGTTACCTAGTAAACTTTAATGGCATTAAGCCTAATCCAGCCAATATTGAATCAGTAAAGAATTATCCTATACCTACCTGTTCAAATGAAGTTCAAAGATTTTTAGGATTAGCTAGTTATTTCCGTAGATTTATCTCGTCATTTTCACTTAAAGTTAAGTCTCTCTATGATTTAATTAAAAAGGATGCACAATTTAAATTCGAGGAAGAAGAACCAATGTCATTTGAAACCCTTAAAGATTCTCTTGTGAATGCCCCTTTGTTAGCGATATATTCGCCTATTTTAGAAACTGAAATACATTGCGACGCTTGCGCAAAAGGGTTTGGAGCTATCTTGCTGCAAAAGCAAAAAGATGGTAAATTTAAACCTATCCGCTATCTGAGTAAACGAACTACTGATGGTGAAGCAAAATTACATAGCTATGAACTAGAAATGTTAGCAGTCTTATGCTCTTGAAAAATTTCATACGTACGTACACGGATTAAAGTTTAAAATCGTCACCGACTGCAATGCTATTAAAATGGCTTTAAATAAAAAAGATATTAATCCTCGTATTACCAGATGGGCCTTATCTTAGAAAATTACGATTATACAATTGAGCATCGCCCAAATCATCGAATAGCCCATGTAGATGTCTTTAGCCGGTGTAATGGCATCAAGATTCTCGAAGAAAAAACACTTGAGCAAAATTTATCGATTGCACAAAATTTGGATAGCACTATTAAAGAATTAAAATCAGAATTGGAAACCAAAGATAGCAAACATTTTGAACTTAGAAATGGTCTTGTGTATAGAAAAAGAAAAAAATAACCTGTTATTTTATGTGCCGAAATTAATGGAAAAAAATATTTTGATAATGTGTCATGATAATCTTGGTCATGTCGGTGGTGATAAAACCGCTGAATATCTTAGTAGATCTTATTGGTTTCCGGATTTCAGGCAAAAAATAAAAGATCACATAAAAAATTGCATAAAATGTATTACGTTTTCTCCCCCTACAGGTAAACCCGAAGGAAATTTACATAATATCGATAAAGGAAACAAACCATTCGCGACTATTCATATAGAACATTATGGTCCTCTGGAAAAAACTTCCGGTGGTAAAAGATACATATTCGAAATAATGGACGGATTTACCAAAATTGTTACTTTATTTGCGGTCAAGTCAACAAAAACTTGTGAAGTCATTAACTCGTTAAAGACATATTTCCGGTTCTATAGTATTCCAAAGCGCATAGTCTCAGATCGTGGTTTATGTTTTAAGTCAGGAGACTTCCAAAATTTCATTAATGAATATAATATAATCCATACTTTGATCGCCACCAATACCCCAGAAGCAAACGGTCAAATCGAGAGAATAAACCGAGATTTAACACCGATGTTGTCAAAACTAAGTGAATTATCCGCGAAAATGGGATAAAGTAATTCCTGATGTTGAATTCGCAATCAATAATTCCTTTTGTCGATCTGTAGCGACTTCTCCATCAAAACTTCTATTCGGAGTCAAGCAACGCGATAAGAATGACGCGTTACGAGCATCTCTGGAAATTGATGAGGAAAGGGAAAATTTTGAGGAGGTGCGACATGAAGCTCGAAAAGCGAATGCAAAAGGCCAAGAATATAACAAAAAATATTACGATAAGAAGCATAAACTTCCTCATAAGTATCAAGTTGATGATTATGTCATGATTAAAAATGTTGATGTTACTACTGGAATCAATAAGAAACTGATTCCAAGATATCGTGGACCTTATCAGGTTGTAAAATGTCTTGAAAATGATAGATACGTGGTTAGAGATATCGATCGCTTCCAGGTCACACAAATACCTTTTGAAGGGGTTTGCAGCCCTATCTGCTGAAATGTAGATTTAAGTATTTTATGATGTTACGTTCCGTTTTCGTGTCTTATGTCTACTTATGTACTTACGGATTATGTTATGAACCTTATGAATTCTGTTATGTACCTTACTATTAGGTTATGTGCTAGGATCTTACGATAAGTCCCTTATGTCCATTAAGTATTTATGTTATGTAAGTTATGAATGTACTTATGTACCTTATGATTACCTTATGTTCCTTATAATTATGTAACTTATGTTTATGTTTCGGTTACTTACCTGATTATGTAGATATGATTGTGGCGAGGATGCCACCAAGGTCAGATTGGCCGAGTTGTAGGCAGATATCCCACAATTTCAAATTTGAGAGGTGTGTAAGAGGCGTAAGAGCAAGAAATAAACCGTTTTGACTGAAATGAACTTTTTATTCAATTATTGGCGGGCCCTCTTACACAATTAATAAATATCATAATTTCTAGAAAAACTTTAAAATGGCGGTTTAAACTTTTAAAAAAACAAATTATTAAAATACTCTTTAAATATGTTTGTGTATGTAGGGTAGGGTGGTATAAGATTGGGCGGGCGATAAAATTGCGCATACGTCATAGCAGGGCAACGGAGTGAGCTTCGTAGCCAACTTCAGTGTGTTTTGTTAGCAATCCCAACTGACATATGCTCCGCAAAAAAATTTGTATATGGATGGAAAACAAAAGAGATATGTAAGTACAAAGTTTTTATTCACTTTTGATTTAATTTTTTGATGAAATGAATGCATTACTGTACCAAAACTCTAAGTAATTTTAGTAATTTGTTATTGTTTTGTCGCGGCAGTATCACCCTTGTTTCGACCTCACAGGAAGTAGTTCGAACATTTTCTAAGATGTGCCAGTAATATCGCGATGTTTTAAGTGGTATTGCAATGTGTAAAATTGCGCACTTTGGGTGCGTGTAAGATTGCGGGCCCAATTTTACACATCCGAAGTTTTAATAGTTAAATATAAATAATATTTTTAAATCGTTCCGCCAGGTTTTTCTTTTTCAATCAATTTCGATAGATTAATTAATTATTTATTGGATTTTCTTTACTCGCAATACCTAATTCTGTTTTTTCAGAATGTCTAGAAGAGAAAGAAAAACAGCTCGCCAGGTTTGTTTGGATGAGGTTATCAAAGAGGCTCGTAGGCGAATTGATAATGGCAAAAAAAAAAGAACTGTGGCTGCGTCTCTAGGGATGGCAGAGTCTACTTTACGATTCCGTTTGCAAAGACCACATTGTGCTACAAAGTTAGGTAGATATGACACAACATTTTCGAAAGAGGTAGAAGAAGAGTTTTGCAAGCAAGCACTTGACTATCTTAGACGACATGATTTAAGGTTTAAGACCAAAAACATTGAGAAGTGGAGCGTGCAAGTATGCAGAAAGAAATAAAATTCCTCATAGATTCAACAGAGAAACTAAAATGGTAGGAAAGGAGTGGTTACGTGCCTTTCTGAAATGGCATCCGGATATTTCTCTTAGACAGCCAACTTCCACAAGCCTGGCACGTGCAGTGGGATTCAACAGAACGCAGGTGGAGAGATTTTACATAAATTTATCTACGCTAATGGACAAATATAATTTTCCACCACAGTCTATCAATAATATGGATGAGACAGGTATATCCACCGTACCTAATAAACAGCCGAAAGTACTGTCTAGAAAGGGTAAACGCTCGGTCAACAAAATCTCCAGCATCAATGCTGTGTCTGCGACTGGTCATTTCATTCCGCCTGTGTTTATATTTGGAAGGAAGAGGATGAAGGCAGAAGGGTTAGATTCTGCACCACCTGGATCTGTCAGCATGGTCTCGGATTCCAGTTTTATAAACTCAGATCTTTATCTCGATTGGCTAACTCACTTCAAAGACCACGCGAAGCCAACTAGAGAACAGCCTGTTATACTTATTTTACACAATCGCGTGTCACATTGTACAATAAAAGCTGTGGACATTTACCGCAAGAAAAATATAATGTGTTGGCGTAACCTCCTCACGGCAGCCACAAGATGTAGCCTCTTGATAGAGGTTTCCATGGAGCTCTAAAGAAGTTTTATTCCAGCGAGTGTGAAAAATGGCTGCGTAACCACCCAGGGAGAGCTATAACCGTATATCAGATGGCTTCAATTTTTACACCTGCTTTTCACCAGACTGCAACAACTGGCCGTGAAGTAAAACTCTTCAAGTGCACTGGTATTGTGCCGTGGAATCCTAACATTTTTAGTGACGCTGATTTCCTAGCAAGCGATGTTATTGAACGGGAATACCCAGAAGAGAATCAAAATACCCAGTCTGTTTATCAAGAGCCGTCAATTTCTGAAGCAAATATCTCGTCTGACCCTACACCAGCGATCGTTTCGTCAGTACAAACAGTAAACGTGCTTAATGAGAAATTGAAATTGATCCACCTGTATCTGAGCAGCCATCATCTGTTGTGAAAACGATGTCTAGTCTTCAAATAAATTCAGCACCGTTGGCTGACCTAATTCCATTGCCAAAATCTACACAAAAAAGGAGTTCTAATCGAAAGCACAAAAGATCAGAAGTGATTAGCAGTTCACCATATAAAAGACAACTAGAGAAAGAAAATGAACAGAAAAATAAGACTAAATCTGAATCAAAGTCAAAGAAGATGAAAAAAGTATCTAAACCAAAGACCAATAATAAGAAGATTTGGAAGTGTGGTGGGTGCAAAGAAGTAGAAGACTTGATCGTATGTAATACATGTAAGGAGTGGTGGCATAAAAACTGTTCAGACTACAATGGCTCCGGCGATTTTATTTGTGATGTGTGCAAATAATATAGTTGCGCAATCTTATCGATCTCAACGCGCAATTTTACATACTGGGGTGTACAAAATTGCGCAATTCCCAATTTGTGATTTTGGCTTAATTACTTAGAAGATTATATGTATTTTGTTACCATTCGTATAATAATTTGTTGCCATACTAATAAGGTTACATAAATAAATAATTGATCTCAGATAGGATTGATATTTTTTATTTTATGACCTATTGATTGCAAACTGCGCAATCTTATACCACCCTACCCTATGTTTATTTGCCCTCCAAATAAATAGCTAAGTTATAAAAAGCCGCGATTTTTGCTAATTAAATGCCCTCGGTAATGTGTACTTGTTTAGATTCTTCACAGTTGATATACATGGCCAAAAACAATGGTCATAAAGAAGACAATGAAAAATTCTTTTGGACCACAAACGCTACCAAGCTACTAATAGACCATTACAAAATGCATCGGCAAAATGTGGGAATATTTAAAATTAGCACAATTAAAGCGATGTGGGAAAAAATTGCTACATAGCTGAACCATATTAATAATTCCAATATATCTGCAAGTAATATACAAAGCAATATTTGCATTGAAGAAATTTCCGCTCTAGGTACACATTCAGAAAATGACGTATCGTTGCCAGGGTCGTCATCCCCAATTGTGGTCAACGTCAATGACGGTAATTTAAAATAACATGCTTTTTTTTAAACATAACTTAATAATTTCTGTTTTATGGTAGACAATCGATTAAATTGCAAAATCGCTACTAGTAGGAAAAAGAAGAGGATGAACAATTCATTAAAAGTTAGAAAAGAAAAATATACTTTACAGAAAGAAAAACTTGCTCTAGAAGAACGAAAGCTGGCTGCATATATTCGACGAAATGAACTTCTTGAACAGTACATTGAACTACAAAAAAAGAAAAGTAATAATTGTACTGTCTGCAGAGGCGGCAATAAGGAAGATGTATCAATATTTAAGTGATAATTTTATTGCCGACTAATTTATTTTTATATAAATTATGTATAATATGATATATAATTAAATAATTGTAGTTTTCCTAAGGAATCCATATTTAAGTTGATATTTTTAAAGTCCAAATTTCAAACAATAAAGTGAAAACAAAAAGAAATCATTTTTTCTTTTCTTATAATAGAGCAAAGACATCGAGATTCGCTCACCCTGTACGTTCGAAATAAAAGAAGAAACATGTTTTTCAAGAAACAATCTGAAATCTTTTTTTCATCAGAATTTTAAGTTTATGATTAAGATTTAGAAAAAATTCGAAAAAAAAAGTTTATGAAAAATAATACAATTTTGAAGTTGTAATTTAAATTGTAAAATTGTTTAGTAGTCCTAAATAATGGGGAAAAAAGAGAAACACTTAAGCACAAAGAATAAACAGAAATTTTTAATTATAATAAGAATTATTAATAATTTGAGCCTAAGTATGTAAACAATTTACTAAATATTTTACAACCTAAATATCTTATTTTTTAAGTAATCTCTATGTTATTTAAAAATAAACAATTTTCGAAATATTCTATAATGTTAGGTTGTTAGGTAATCTCTTCACTATAATCTAATCTAAATAAACAATTTACAAAATCTTTTATAATCTAAAGAGCATATTAGCTATATGATCCCTATGTTGCTTCTCAGGAAGATAAGAAGATTATTTTCTACATCTAGAATTTCTTGTGCTGTGTCCCCTAGTTCTTCTAAATTTACGTCCAAATAAATGTCATCGATACATAAATTATGAAGAACACAACATACTCTAATAAAGTGTACAAAATAATGTATGTCACGAAGTTTGACATGAAACAACTGCCTAAATTTTTGTTTTAAAATACCAAATGTGTGCTCAATGTTGTTGTCATTTGTTGATAACTTCAATTATATTTTATTTGTGTCCTGTTTAGTTGGCCTCTATCCTTGTAGGGTGTTAACAAATTCCTCATCAGAGGATATCCACTATCCCCCAAAATAAAAAATGGACCACATTTTTCCTCTAATGTTTCGAACAGATTTTGATTTATATAGCAGGCTATGTAACTTATAAAATTGGAAGAAAATTAAATTGTGTAGTATGTAAAGATTTGTGCTGTTATGATCGAAATATTGAAATTCATTGTGAGAATAATGATTTATTAAAATATATTACTTTAATAGATAGGGGTGGTCTAAAATATCCAAAAGAAGATTTCGTAGCTGTGGTTATTAATTCATTTGTAATTTTCCAAATATTATTATCCAAGAAATACGAGTCAATGTTTATCAAAGTTCAGTCACAAAAGAGTTGCTTTATTAAAGTGTGTATGAAGATCCTGCAAAATATTCCATTATTGGTAGAACAATGTTCTCGTGGTATATATTATCATCAATTAGTTGTAAAATGTTTGGCCACATTAGCAAACATATATCTCAATAATTATCGAAAGGCCCAGAATGATAGAATAATGACACAAACGGTAGAAAGAAAACTAAAGAAATTTGTTAATAAGTGAATTTTTATTTATATATGCTTCATGCATATACTTAATTGTCACTGTTGCTGCTGACCAATATGTGCATGAAAGATGGTAAGTGCAGTTTGTTCCCAAGTGGCCTTGTTAAAGAGTTTTTTTTTTTTGGTGAGTTCTTCTATTTCTACGTCTGTGCTTATCAGATAAAGTAAAGAATATAACAATTAAAAATAATAAAATGAGAGTCACTTGTGTGGTAAGGGGTGGCTATAAGGGGAGGTTGGAGGCCACTGACGAGAAAGTTAATTATTTGAAAATAAAAAAACTGCTTTATTTTGATATCACTTTTGTATATATATTTACAATTTGTGACCGCAGTTTCGACAGTTACCTCATATGATGATTTAACTGTCGAAATTGCGGTCACAATTTGTGAATATAAGTGCATAAGTGATATTAAAATAAAGTAATGTTTTTATTTTTCAGTTATATATTATATTAATAACTAAATAAAGAGATAAAAGCAATGAAATTATAGGCAAAATAATTTGTTAAATTTCACTGAGTTTATTATTCTTATTTCTATATACTTAATTGTTCTAAATTATTTATTTTTGGTTGTGTCAGTTTTCAGTGTTCAGTTTTTCTGATGGATACCTATATGCTAATAAATTATATCAAATAGAATATTTTGTCATTTTAAGCCTTGCCAATACATCGAAACGTATGTAATAGGTTTGTTCCAACCGAACATCAAACTAGTTTGCAACCATCCGGCGCATGTGCATTCAAAATTTACCGTTCCAACCAAGTGCAAACTCCAACCTAACTGGCAATCCAGTGTTCCAATAGTGCTCTGACTAGTTCGTGAATTGATTTGTGATCAATCAGAACAGTCAGCAGCCGAGGGCTTGTACTGACAGTTGGGAACATGCGCAATAAGTAATCGATAAGCAGTATCTAATTTCTCAGTTGTTATTTGTCGATACGATTGTCAAATGTTTTGATCTTGTCGAGGGCAAATGTAAATTGTGTTGTTAAGTTCTGATTTCTATTTTTCATCCACTATATTTGCTCAAAAATAACAAAAATGAATTTCGTGGACGGATTTAATGTGATGAAAATTTATTTTCGTCTCTTTCCAGTGAGACTGACGGCGAAGACCAGGTGTTTTCCGCGAAGTCCTGACGTTCGTTCCAACATGGTACAATCCCCAACCAGTCGGAGTTTAATACGCAGTGCACGCATGCGTACGAATTAGTGCATAAATTAATCGGAAACTAATCAAAAATGTTTGGTTGGAACAAACCTATAATCTTTGTAAAGTCGGTCCGAGTTTGTGACGCCATCGAGTCTGGGTACAGACCTTGTTATTTCGAACGCCTCGGCCGAAGGGGAGACCGAGGAGAGTTTTGACAGAGGAGAGTTGTGAAATAGTCGATTTCTCGGAACCTACAACTGCCAGCGAACTCCCAACAGCGTACGTTTGTTGTCAGTGCCTGATATTCGTAATACCAAAACTCGCCCGGCTTTGCGCATTCATTTCGTGACGTCAGCAACAGAGTAGAATTCAAAATTGTCCACTGCTTAGGATAGGGGAAGTTGGTTTGAATTGCAAATAAATTCTAAAATAAAGTATAATGGAATTTTTTATTTTATATATTGCACATGTAAACATGTAATGAAAGAAGGCAAACACATAAGGTTCATGAAAAATACACCTTTAGCCTATTCAATAACTTAAATTTGATAATGTAATAAACGAGTTAACACGTTCCTTAAGTTTGTTTACATAAATATATTATGTATAATACATTATATTATGTAACTAGCTATCTAGTCTTTGTGGCAAGTTGGTTTTAAAATCTGTGATTTTACTGAAGTCGCAGATACTGTGATTATAGAGAAAATAATAAATCAAGAGAAATATGGAAGTTTGAATAAACTAATGTTTAGGTCGGAGATTCTCAAACTTGTTTTTTCTAAGAAACAGTTTGTAACTTTTGCAATTGTTTATTTTGTAGGTGCATCTAATTATATTATTTAAGAAAATATTTGTTTATAATTAGAAAATTTTGACTTTTCTCTGAAATTCTCTTACAATTGTTTATTTCGTAGGACCTCTAGTTAAAAGAATATTTTTTTATAATGTCAAAATTTCGATATTTCTTTTAAATTTTCGATTTATGGGTACAAAAAAAAATTTAGTTATCCTCAAAATTTATAAAAAAATTAAATTGAAAAAACAATCAGCATATCATTTTGACATTTCCCTCAGATCTTCGGTTTATACACAAAATTGAATTTTTTTTTCGAATTTTCGAAAAAACAAAATGATTATTTTATCATTGTATTATTATCTTTCAAGAAAGATAGTAAATTTTCAGGTTTGTTTCTTGGAAATTTTGACTTCACTTTCAAATTTTTGATTTTTTTTCTAAACAGTTCTTCTTTAAACCACAAATTAAAAGTATAAACTCCGAATTTTAATTAAAAAAATTTTAAAATAATAACTTTCTCGATAAATAGTCGAAACAGTTTCTTGGCCAACTGATAAATAGAACAAAAGTAATTTGCAGCAATAAGTATTAGTAGACAACTTAAAACGCAACCTTTTGTTTTACTTTTCGAGATGAAATTCGACTATTGATTCATAACTAAGATTAGGATTTTAAGTAAAAAGCATATTGTTTATTATTAAGAATATCATTTTTTAGACAAATTATAATAAAATATATCTATATGAGGTAATAAAAAAATCGCATAAAATGAATACTTTTTAATATTTCCTCATTTAAAATATATTTTGCCTTCTATTAGCATAAAATGCATATTATGGAGCTTTCAAGGCAAATTTACTTCTCATACTCTATACCTGCAGTTGCTGACACATGTTTTACACACCCCCAAGACCCCAGATGTCAATGAATCATCTTGAAATTTAAATATACAATGTTTGAATTGCTGTTCGCCTACAACCACCGTAAAACCATTAAGTTCAAATATAACATTTATTAAGACACATTATAGTTTTTTAACTTCTTGTATAAAGGATCAGAATCTAAATATATGCCATTGTTAGATGCTATTAATATTTAAAATCGATGGTAATCCTAATTAAAATGTGTTTCCGGTGCAATAGCAAAGACAATATGAAATAAATTTAATACTCTTGTTTCCAAAAGTCATATATATTATAAGGTTTTGGATGCAGTTTCACAAATGTTTACAGGACAACCCAGAAGAGAAAATAATTTTGTTAATACATTAAATCCCCAACAAACAGATTCATTAAAATTTTTATAAGATTGGTGTATGTCGAAAGAAGCTTTTCAGCATATATAAAAATATGATGACACAAATTTACTGTTGAAAGCTAGAATAATATTTAATTATCAAATGGTATTCTATGTTACAAACAAAAAATAAATGTGTTCCAAATTTGAATGATAGGTCATACTTTTTGTATATTTACTTTGGAAAAAAATTATCTTTTATAGTTGAATGCGTAATACAAATTTTTTCTATCTGTATTTTCTCAGTTAATTGCTAAAATACTATTTATTAATATTTGAACGACGAATATCAATATTTAAATAAAAAATCACTACCAAACTGCTACTGTAGCAATCAAAAATATAAATACAAAAATATTACGTAGCAATTTTAAGTATTTTTCTTTTTCCTGGATTAAGTTTTCTTATTGACTGATTTAATTTTTTTATCCTGAAATACAATCGAGATCTAAAAAACAAAGTCTTAGCTTTTATAGGGCAATCAACTTTTGAACTTTTTAAGATGAGATTTTCCAAATATTTTTTTTTGAATTTAATTAATTCTTCATTTTCTAGAGAAAAAATGCTCTCCAGTTGTTGCAGTTGAAATAGAAACTCGTTAGATGGTTTGCGTAAACCACCTTCACTTAAGTGATCAACCCAGGTGTAAGTGAAAGTGTTTTTTGAGGATTCGATGCTGGGGTCCTTCAATTTGTAACATATAAAGCCAGCCAAGTTTTCCAACCCATCATATGCAAGTTCATGCAGTTCTTCTAGGGTGCAACCTTCTTCTTCACTGCATTGCTCTATGTTACTGCTTGTACTTTCAGTGCCATTTACAATAAATGGTGCATTTTTTATACCAAATTTTTGAACCATTTTACCGGTAAGCGGTAAATCTGGAGTGTCATCGACTTCCACATTGGAAAAATCTGAATATGCACCCTCATTTTGACCGAGAATGTATGAACGCAGGCGATACTTGAATTCGAGGGCATTTGGATGATCATGTAGTCCACCCTTTGCCCTAATAACTCCAAAAAAGTTTTCAAGAACGTCCTGGTTCAGTCGCCTTGTCAAAATGAATTGTGCCCCAAATCTGCGTTGCAGGTCTGGAAACAGTAATTGGAGGGAATGGTTCGACATGAGTATACCTGTAATTTATAATTTATTGAGCTATGTAATATTTCATTATTTAAATATAATAAATAATTCACCTGTTTGAAATGGAAGTAATGTTTTTCTTCCTTTCACTCTAAGATTTAGTACCAGTTGGGTCATTTGGTCTATAATTTGATTTTGTTCCTCTATCGATAAACCAAATGCCCTATTTCTTGTTCTGGCATCACTCGAAGGAACCCTAACATTAAAAATATCGAACCAATCATTTACCTAAAATCATCAATATGTACATGAAATATACGATTAACAAATTTATTTTTTACTAACCAATTTGAAAAATTCTGAACACTCCATCCAATTAGAAATAGGAGGAAGATAGCCCAGAGTGCCACATCTACTTATAGCTTTCGAAACTGTGTGCGAAAAGAGCTTGGTTGCAAATTTAACTCTTTGTCTTTGCGCTCCAGTAACGTTAAGCATTTCTTTTGTCAGTTTGTGAGTTATACTTAAATCTGAAGCAGCAGCAGCTGTGGCATCAAGTACTGTCTCTACGATAGATTTATTAATTTCTTTTTCGTTAATAATAAACCCCTCATCAACAAAATGATTTCGAATGAGTTTTATTAAGTGCGGTACATCGGCAAAAACATAAATATTTTCATTATTTACGGGATTAGCGAAATATGACTTGGAATATGTGATTCCAAGCTTATTAAAAAATCCCCTGTTTCCTCCTCCTAAATCTCCCGTGACAGCAACCACGTGGAAACCTAATAAAAAAACATACATAATTTTAAATACATAGCGTCTTAAGTAACATTCTACCAGATTTCTCTACAAATTTAACTATATCCAAAAAAAGTTCAGGTGTCATTTTGGTGTCATAATCATAAAAGATCGGCTGCTTCCATGACCTAAATATTCCAGTCAACATCGCCACCTGAACATAAGAGAATGGCTTCAAAGTCTCATCTTCCGCTCGGTCGTACATATATTCTTTTCTCAATTTCATTTCGTCAAATAATATGGTGCAAATCCTGTCCGCCTTAGTGAAATTGGAAGAATCAACCAGGTTAAAAATATTCCTTAGGATGCCTGGTTGAATTTTGATTTTTCTAAGCCAGGCTCTTAATGTGGTTACAGCCGGATATGGATAACCTTTTTTCAACATTAATCTATATGCTCTAGGTCCAGCGGAGTATAATACAACAGCATTTGATATTTCAGAGGTAGACCATCTCATGCGCTTATTAGAATTTTTTAATTTTGTTATTTGATTTTGTGAAAACACCTTTTCCATGCCCAACATTGTTTCACGCAACTCCTTTTTACTGTTATTTAATTCCTCTCGAAGTTTTGTCATCTCAAGCTCCATTTCATGCATATTTACATCCGTTTGTACCCTGCATATATAGACATAATTAATGAAATATTTTTTTTTATATTTATGAACAAAATACCATTTATTAGTTTGATGCAGAGATCCGCCTTCGTTACTAGTAGACGCAGCATAATTTTCATCACAATCTTTTTGCGCGTGATCACAAGTTACAGCGGTTGTACTAAAATAAAAATCCATTACGTATAGGGTTAGTTTTATTAATAAATAGCCGCTATTTTTGTCTTAATCTTTGAAAGATTCAAATAATTAAAAAACTGCTCTTTTACGGTTTTTATGTAGACTTCACTCCTGCAAATAAATTGGCAGTAGCGTTATAAATATATAGGCTACACAAAAAGTTCAACTTTTTAAATAAACACTCTGAATATTTTTGCAGATTTGACTTCCTTCTGATTACAAATATATATACATATTATATAATCGATTTACTGGTTTTTGTCTTATTTTCATTTTACTGTGACTAGATCGAGACAAAAACGATATTTTAATAAATCGTAAATTCATAATAAATCCACAAATAAAGTAATCAGCAAAGGCAACAGAATATTTAGTTCTTTGGTTATTTGAAAAATAACCATTATTTGATTTACTAAATGCAGAAGCACCGATTTTTCAAAAAAGTTGTTCTAATTTTATTAAACGTTGATCGAAATGATGTATCGAAATTGATGGTGCTTACGTTAAAAATGTGACGTATTTGTTTTAATTATTTTTGTTTTATTTGCTATTTACTTCACTTATGGATTTATTATAAATTTTTAGAATAATAATTTTTGTCTCGATGTATTCACCATAAAATTGAAATAATTCAAAGACCAGCAAACCGATTATGTGCATATGTGTAATCAGAATAATTGGAGGAATTTAAAACTGTCAATATATACAGGGTTTTCTATTTAAAGAAATCTAACTTTTTGTGTAACCTGTACACTTACAAGGCTCCTGCTAATCCATTAGCACCAGTAAAATCTACATGAAAATCCTTAAAACATCTCCTTTTTATTTTTTAAATCTGACAAAAATAAAGACAAAATTGGGGGTGGGGATGGAGGTATTCATTAAGATAACTACCCTGTACTTCTAACTGAACTTGCTGCTATTACTATTATAATTACTTTTGTCTCAGTCACTTACGCGTTTAAGAGCTCCTTGACTAGTTGGGCTCGTTCCTTTTTTTTTATCACTACATCTCGTCTACTTAATGTAGCGGTTGTTGTTGATGACAAATGGGGTAAATTTTGATTAGGAACAGCATCATCTTTTAATCCACGATAACGTTTTGGAGTGTAATTTAATAATTTATGTTGAAGGTTCACTTTATAATCACTTTCGGTAAAATGTTTGGAGCATATCACAGCGTTTTTAACATTAAATTTGTCTTTTCTTCCCGTTTTAACCACCCACTTATTCACAAGTTCAAGATCCTTGGGAAAACGGAAAAATTTGACACCTGGACAAAGATTTTTCTTTGCCTGGTTGTCCGAATCACACCCATAGACAGCACAACGCATTTTTACGCTGTTTTTAGCAACTTTTTTACGTATTTTATGTAGGAACGGTATGTAAACTACAAGTTTACTAAACTGTTTTTCGTGCCAAAGATGGTAGCTTAGGAGCCCCTTGCTTTATTGGCAAAAAAACTCGAAATCAGGTATAACAAAAATATTTTAAAGAGCGGAAACAGATCATAAAATGTTTTGCAGGCCGCTAAACTGTTTCGGTCGTTGAAAATATTACTTCATACCCGATTTTCGGTTGTATTTGCCTTAAAGAAAAATAAAAAGACAACATTAAACTTTGATGTTCAAGATTTAAAAATTTTACAGAGGAGAAAGTTTGAACAATTGTAATTATCCTATCCAGACGCAACAAACGCATAGCTTAATAAATTGCTGTAATGTATTTATTTTTTATTTTATAACAATGAATATGCATATCTATTTTAGAGTTGCTGCAATTCTGTTCCATGTTTACTAATGTTCACAATAGTATCAATTTTAAGGGTAGCTGGGATAACTGAATATCATGTTTTATAGGTATCATTTAAAAGTATTAGTGATAGTTTTACGTAGTTCCAGTTTGAATTTACTCTGTTGCCTACGTCATAGCGCGCCAAGTGGACTCCGCCCCCGATGCGTAATATTGTATCTTTTAGTTGTTCTATCATGGTTTGTTGTTTTCGAGACTCGCTATGTGACGCAGAACGCGAAAACAGTGCACGGAAAGCGGCTGTGAGTGTACAACATTCATACACAAAAAATTGTAAAAAGTTAAGTTTTTTATCAAAATTTTGATTGCATATATATATCGTTACGTATTATATTTGCATTGTTATGATATTTTTTCCCACATGCTTTGGTCTTTCAAGTTTCTAGTGTGGTGTTATTTTTTTTTATTGACATCTTATTTTGGAACTAAAAATTATTATTCTAACCTACTCACGATTTTTTACATCTAGGCGAGTTGTGACAGCATGTCGCAAAGATATATTAAGAAGAAAAAATCATATCAAGCTAATTTAACATGCGAAGCTCCATCTGTAGGTTATATTAGCCCGACGTTTTTACAAAAGAAGAAGAAAATATGCTATGTGAGTATTTGTTAACAATGTGCAGCGACTAATTATGGGCTTACAACAAAAGAGACAAGAAGTTTAGAGTATTTCTTAGCAAAAAAAATATAACAAAAAATGTCCAGTCATGGGAAGAAAATAAGAAAGCAGGAGAAGTGTGGCTTAAACTATTTATGCAACGACATACCGATTTATCTTTAAGATTGCCACGAGCCTTAATAAAACGAATGTGGTTGCTTTTTTTGATAATTACATGGGTGTCTTAAGCAAATATAAACTTAACGTAAAAGATATTTGGACTATATAACAAAACAAAAGAAACCTCACACTATCGGGGAGGATTTAATCAAACCATGCATCCGTAAAGCCACGAAAATAATATTAGGAGAAGAATCAGAGCAAAAAATGAAAACATTATCTCTCTCTAATAACACAGTCAAGCGAAGAATTGACGATATTGCATCAGACATAAAATTACAAATTATAAATAAAGTCAAACTATCACCATTTTTTGCCATTAGTTGTGATGAGTCCACAGACATCGCTAATTGTGCACAACTAATCATTTATCTTAGATATGTCAGCGGAGATCACATTGATGAAGAGATTTTCCACTCAGAATCATTATCAGCAGGCATGAAATCTGAAAATATATTCAATTCAATATCGGACTCCATCAAAAGAAATCACTTGGGATTGGAATAAACTCATTGGACTCTGCACAGACGGCGCCCCTGCAATGATAGGTGTACGATCAGGCTTGGCTCAAAAACTTTGCGAGTTAATTTTAGTGATATGGTATCTTTGATAATTGGTGCAACAGGAATAAGTACCCCCCCCCCCAGATTGGCTCTGCAGTCGAGACCGCCAACATTACGCACCCCAATATATTATCTGCGTATTGACGAAATAAAACATTTCATTACACCATCCTCTCGATCGCATGGATAACAGTTTCCCGTCCCCGACAAAGTCAAAGTAACACAACCCGCAATGAATCTTACCATATTCGACACCAAACATATGAACACAGTGCCTGTGATGAATCAGATAATCAGAAATGTCAATGTAGATATAAAAGCTGCAATTTTTGTAACATCACAGAGAAAAATTGCATGCAAAAATTAAATTTAAATAGGTCAGTTACCCATAATGGGGTTGAGAAATTTTATAAAAAGGTATTCGTAAACGGCATTTCATGTGAAGGTTTTATAGACTTTAGAAATTCATGCTCATTATAGACTAATATTTGAAAAACTTGTACCCCAATAAAATTGTCCGAATTTCTTGGTTTAGGAAGTAACATTTGATGAATAAGTTTAATAAGAATTAGGAAAAGAAGTGGCAAACTTCTTAAGCTATCCGCTTATTTTTCTTTATGTATAATGTGACTCATGACTGACTCATACAGTAAAACTTCTTATAAGGGCGACCTCTTAAGGGCGGTTGTCTCTCTCAAAGACAATTTTTGAGCTTCTTAGAGTAGCTTTTATGCCAACTTCTACAAAAAAGAACACATACATAATATAATTTGTCCAGATCTTGTCGCGAGCACTTCATCCCGTATTATTTAGCAAAATTGCTTGAAAATTCGATCCCCCATTAACGGTCATAAACGATTAATGTTCTACCATAAATCAACCCTTCTCGCAAACACTCCGGTGTTTGTATAAAATATCAGGAATTTAAACCCTATTATGTAGATAACGGGTCAAATTTAGGCTTTAACCGTAGGTAAAATATTTGAAAAAGCCCAATGTTTAAATTTAGTTAAAATAAGCAGTATTGTTTATTTCTTTAAGTTTCTCGCCCAGGGAATGAAATAGTTATGTCTCTGACACGTAAACATTTGCATCTTAACGAGAAGTTAAAAATGATCCCCGAAAATGAAAAATATAGTTTATGGGTCGGAATTAGGCGAAAAATTTGGTGAAGCAAATGAATGATATCAAAAAAATGAAATCGAGATAAAAGAACCTTTTGAAAAATGTCAATTTATTGCAGAAATTAAAATAAAACCCAAAAAAGGAAGTTTCCAAAAACAAGACTCGCCATTGACAAAATAGTTTATCATTGGTTTTGCAAAGCTAGAAACCATCACACGTTTCAATATATGTACCCTTCATAAAAAAAAACCTTTTATAAATGTGAAATAATTTGAATGTTAGTGACTTAGTGGCTGATTGGATATGTTCTGCAAGAGGTACGAAATTAATTTTAAAACGATTTGTACTGACAAGGGAAGTTTCTCACATATGAACGGCAAATCAGCATGAGTCATATATCGATGGATTCGTCTTTGTTAGTACATTACACAATGAATAGTCTTTTTTTCTCTACGGGATTCCTACAGAGGTAAAAAACTAGTTTAAAAATAGCGAATAGTAGCGAAGATATAACGTTTTTAAACCAATTTTCGCATTAGTCAATGTAGCATGATACATAAGTTGAAAGACTGTGGCAGCGTTGGTTATGGGTTGGAATCTCGCGAAGAATTTGCTTTTTTTCGTTTTTTTTTACAAATTTGACAGATTTCATGCTCGTCGTCATCCCTTGATGATAGCTGGACCAACTTGGGAACCGAATGTCCCTTTCGGCTCTTAAAACGAAGATGCAACCCACACACACACACACACACACACACACACACACACACACACACACACACACACACACACACACGCACACACACACACACACACACACACACACACACGCACACACACGCACCTGCATGATCTCCCACGTGTTGTATGGACAGTAAAGCAGTATCTTCGAGACAAATTTCTTCACATCCTATGTGTTCCTGCTGAACATCATTTCACAAGTAGTTATGTAATACCAGACAAGCGAGCACAACTTTATATTTTGAGGGTACACCTGCAGCCTTGCATACAAAATCCTAAATCTTTAGACGAGTATGTCAAATGCATTCTTAACCACTCTGCGCGCTCGGGACAGTCTGTAGTTAAAGATTGTGAGTGATCCCTTCGAGCTGTTACGCGGATACGGTCGCATCAAATAGTTCTTTAAAGAAAAACCTTCATCTCCTAGCATAACGACAGGCAACAAGTCTTCACCTCCAGGAAGTATCCTAGAGTTTGGCAAACGCATGTCGCCTGTCTCAAATAGAGTTCCAATGACAGACCGAGCCAACAAACCTGCATCACTTGCCTGCCCATAACCCCCTACATCTGCCGCAATGAATCTATAGTGGGCATCAACCAAGGTCAGCAGGACGATTGAGAATGTTCCTTTATAATTATAGTAAAGACTTCCGCTATTGGGTGGTGCAAGGCGCACTGCGTGTCAACCACAGAAGACAGCACTAAAAGACACGTCACTGGTAAATACTAGAAAATGGTGTCTAACGGGTTTCTACACGTGCAACTAAACAGAAAAATGAAATAAAGGGGCGTCAAGTCGCCGACTCTCGAATTAGCTATTAAGGCGTTTGCACGCGGTTAGGAAATCTTCCAGGGGCGATTACAATCGAGGAAATATAAAATATTACTCGATAAGAGAATAAGAATTAATCCTTCGGCCGAAACTCGAATCAAATTCGAATTTTACCTAGAACTTGCTAGGTTTTAACAAGCACGTGGTCATGTTAGGTCCACAGGACGAAAATATACAATTCACAACAATTGAACAATGCAGCACGATACAAATATAAAATTCGGACAAAGGGATCAAAAGAAATGCGCAGGCTTACAGTTTTAGCTGGAGTTTTCGCCGTGGCCCTATCGGATTAATGGATAAATAATTTTAAAAAGCAAATTAATGGTCGAAGCACTAGGCACGTGTTCGGAATTTTCGGGTAGGTGTTCTTCGTTCGGTGATCGGACTCAGAGAGAATAAAACAAGCAGGGGTGATTATTTTTCAACCCTCCTCGTGATGTTTTCCGTTGGACGGAGACGATCGTGAATCGTCGGGGATGGAAATGTATTGGTCAATGCCAAGTACTTGGATCCATCTAGCGGCGTCAGAGTGAGAGTATAAGTGGAAAAATTGAATTATTCCTGCTCCGATATCAAAGAAAAATCTAAAAAAAAGAAAGTCCTGTGCGAGATTCGAACTCATAACCATCGGTGCCATAGTCTTATATTACATACTAGGCTATATCGACTATTGTGACAGGTAGTTTGAAAACATTATATATTCGTTACCTCCTTAAATTCGAATTTTTAATCTATAATTTTTATCTCTGTAGAAGTTCCGTACAGACAAAAAGGGTCATTCGGTTTCCAAGTTGGTCCAGCTATCATCGAACGATGACGACGAGTTGATATTAACAGAGATACAGGGTGTCAAGTGATAAACACATTTCACTACAGATAAGAAATTTGGCATAGGGGGGTTTCTTTGGTCAAGAAATTCTAATTTGCTAACAAATTGTTAGTAACTCATAGGGGGCGCCACCTGCGCTACCCTGTATTATTCTAAAGCATCATAACTTTTTTGTGCCTTCCTGTACACTAATTTTAAATAGATATTTTCATTTACCTACATTTTTTACGTAAAAAGGATATACTTTCTAAATGTTGATACATGCAACCGTTTTCAAGATATTTGCCTTCAAAGTTTGCCGTACGTTTATTTTAAGTTATATAAATGAGAATTTTTCGCAGTAGGTTTGAAAATAAAAGTAATAAAACTGACTCTAAAATGATTTATATCAAATACTACTCTACTGACATTATAATTACACATATTTTTTAAAATTTTAAAGAAAATTTAAATAAAATACCAAAATAAAATTTATTTTCAAAAATATGTATGTTGGAAATGACCTTTTTCATGTAAAGGGATTGTAAACAATTAAAAATCTCGATGTCTTTTATTAAAATTTATCTTCAAATATCTGCTTTGATCACCCAGACTATTAACATTTTATTATGCGGACTCAGAGATCATATCTCACATCTCTATGTTAGAAAATAAATTACGTCTTAATTTTTTGGATTTTCTTTATTGAGATTTTTAAAATTTTGGTAATAATATTATCAGCAAAGTAATATTTGACATAAATTAGTTTCAAAGCTGCTTTATGATAACTTTTTTTTCAAGCCCACTTCGAAAATTTAATATTTTTGTAATTTAAAACCAAGGCACGTCAAGCTTTAAAGGCAAATATCTTGGAAAAGGTTGCTCGTATCAACTTTCAGAAAGTACACCTTTTTTACGTAAAAAATATGCGGAAATAAAATAATCCAGTTAAAATTAATATACGTGCGTGCACAAAAAAGTTATGATAATTCAGAATTATGCAGGATAGCGCAGGTAGCGCCCCCTATCAGCTATTGGTAATATGTTAGCAAATTAGAGTTTGTCGACTTAAGAAACCCCCTTGTGCCAAATTTCGTGCCTATATTACAATTCATTCCATAGTAAAAAAATCGAAATTCTTTTTCCAACTTTGACACCCTCTATCTCTGTTAATATCAACTTTTGGTATAAGGTAAATGTAGTTAAATCACATTATTTTTATTCGAAAAATCCACCATTGCTCTGTGTACCATTACTTATGGTCCACCCTGTATATTGCAGACAACTTATTTGCAAATTGGCAAGATATTTACTGAGGAAACACAAAAATAAAGAGGAAATAAAAGAATGTTTACTTCTCCCTTCAAGTAAGTATAAAATAATTTATATTTAGAAGCATAATTTTTTTACGTATATGCTTTGTTAATGTTTGTTTGTAGAAGCCCTTTAACGAGTTTGCATTTTAGAGGTCATACATAAAAAGACGCTTGGTTGTATAATGTGGATCCAAATAATAGTAATAAAACTCCTATTGTTGCTTGACGATCTCAAATCAAATATCAACGTAATAGCAATCACTACGAAGTGTGTTCCTCCTGCAAAAAAGTGTTTTCTTTACGTTAACACTGCCCACTGCGATAAAAATTATGGAAAAGGCAAAAAGAAATGCTCACTAAATAAAGGCCTTTAAAGAGAAATATTCACCCCAAAGCGTCAGAAGTACTTGGGAGGGAAGTATTTCCGAAACTGCAGCCAACTGCTGCTATTGAAGGGGTGAGACATGATCTAGTACTTATAATTTATGCAAATAAATTGGGTCACAAGTATAAATCTCGACGTCACCATGCTATAATTAAAACTAAAATTAGATTATTAGCTAGATTACTGCTTTAAATTAACAATTTAGATCAATCCATCAGAGACCTTTGGCACGCTTTGCAGCCTAAGTATTTTGACACGTTTATCAAAGTTGCGGCAAAAATCGGAAAAATTAATCAGGAAACATTCAAAGCACCCACAACAGCTTTAAATTTAAGAACAACGGTTAAACAGTTATGCAGTACTATGATTGCAGAATGTATAAAAAATAATGGTACTCAAACCTAGGCTCTGACAAAAATGTTTTAAAGTTACTTATTGAAGATGATGGTACAATTTGTTAAGAAGATTCATTAATCCTCAAAAATATATTTAGTTTTAGCGTCATCTGTTGAGTACATTTGGTATATATTGGGTTGACAAGAAAGTTATTTCGTTTTTTTCACATAGACAGCGTTATTTTATTTTTTTTTAATGAATTCTTACGTTTTGACATTTGATATCAGACAGATCGAGGTACATTTTGAAGCACGTGGTGAGAGATTTTATTTGTAACTGACAGTTGAGGATCGATTTTAACATGGAGTGCAAAAACAAACATTTTCGGCATATTTTACTACTAGCTGCTAATAAAGAAATATCTTAAGTTTATGGTGGTGATTGCATAACAGAATTGGTTTAAGAAATTCCATTCTGGAGATTTTTCACTGAAAGATCACTAGTGTTCTGGTCGGCCTACTAAAGTTGATAATAATGAAATTAATGTAATTATTAAAGAGGATCATCATATAACTGTTTGAGAGATTTCGGTGAGGTTAAATACATTACACACAACCATTGAGAATCACTTAAAATCTCATGGACTCGATAAAAAGATCGATATTTGGGTTCCGCATAAATTGAAAGATATTCATTTGACACAACGAATCAATATTTGCGATACGTATCTTAGGCGCAATGAAAATGATCCCTTCTTAAAAAGAATTATTACTGGTGATAAAAAATGGATTACCTATAGTAACATCATTCGAAAACGACCATGGTCTAAGCACCATGAACCAGCACAAACCACATCAAAAACTGAATTGCATCAAAAAAAAAGATCATGCTGGTGGGATGATAAAAGTGTTGTGTATTTTGAGCTGCTTCTAAGAAACCAGATAATCAATTCAGATGTGTACTGCCAATAGCTAATGAAACTGGATGAAGCAATCAAAGAAAAAAGGCCCGAATTGGCAAATCGGAAAAAAATTGTGTTTCACCATGACAATGCTAGGTCTCACACATCTTTGGTAAGTCGTTGGGAAATTATTGGAGCTTGGTTGAGAATTGATGTCGCATCCATCATACAGCCCTGATTTAGCACCATCTGATTACCATTTATTTCATAGTTTGCAGAACTCCTTGAATGGTAAAAATTTCCTAAATTATGATGACCTTGTTTCAGGTTTTTTGTGAGAAGGATCAGAAATTCTATGAGCGCGGAATCATGAAGCTGCCATAAAGATGGGAAAGGTCAGTGAACAATATGGAAAATATATAATTGATTAAAGCCTATTCTTTGTATTATAAAAAGGTGTTTTTTTTATATCACAAAACCGAAAATACTTCCTTGCCAACCCAATAATATAGTCTATGACATAACCTATAAGTTAAGAAACAAGTCATATGTTCATGTAATGTAATGATCTAATATTTAGTTCTTGCTGTTAATAAATTATTTTCAATGAGAACCTGTCTTCATTATCTCCGACAGGTTATGTGCCCAGCACAATAGAGTTGTTCTTTTGAGAAATAAGCAGCAAAGAAGTGAAATATCGTCGAATTTCCTAGGAAGTGTGTCGTTCACGGAGAATTACGATGAATGATGTTTTGCTGTAGAAAATTATCTTATCCTAGAAGGGCAACAGGCGTGTATTTTGGGAACTGAGAAGGACTAAACCCAATCGCATCACAGAGGGTCACAAAAAATAAAACGTTAGGAAATAACTCTCGGAGTATTAACCACTTTTAAGACTTGCACCCACAACAGCAAATTTAATTCATTTCTTGCAGCGTTGATATCAACCTTTACATCCATCTCGCGATTTCACTTTTTTTTATTTTCGCGTAACTTTCTTCTGCATTTCTGTGTTACCCGATTTTCATATAAAAAAGCAAATCACCCAACGCCTGTTCCGGAACTATCGGTGCCGCCACGATCATTTAATGTTTTTCGTATTGTCATTTAGACATAACCTAGCAATGTTTTGTTTATTTGTTTCGCCCGAGTCCCAACTGCCCAGCTGTAAATTCTTCTTCTTTTTATTTAACTGGGTCTTGGAGTTTTGGAGTCAGTGACAGCTCAAAAAGAGGTTTAAATTATGATTTTAAAATATTTTTTTCAGAGTTATTATATACCTGAAAATTTTTCTTTTAATCACGTATTCGTATTATACTCATTTTTCTCTATCATCCCTTAAAATTAATGCCATTATGAGTGAATCACCCTGTCTAATGTACATTTTGAGTTGATAAATATTGCCGAATGCCATTTCTTTCACGGCTTGACGATCCTCTCGTATGGTGGCGGGAAAAACACATTTTTCCAAATTTATTTCAAATAATGGTGAAAAAACTGTATCCCTGACACGTCTGTACCATGCGAGAGAATATTTTGAAAAAACGGGCAAATTATAGTAAACCGAAGAAACCGCCTGAACACAGAAAAATCATAAAAATTATTTTTTTTTAAATTTTAATATGATTTAATAAAAATAATAAAGCTTATAATTGTTTGTCACAATACTTCTTAAAATTTAAGGTAAAAAGAATTATGTTTTGGTTTTGTTTTATTTTTGTTAATTCATTAGTTTTATATGTAATAAAGAATACAAAAGGTTTATATTTCATTTAATTATTAAACAAAAATTTAAGCAACATTTTATTATATTTTCAAAATAAGTAATTGATTTGAATGGGAACTTAGAATTTCAAAAAACACAATTCAATACTGACTACAAGATCGCTCATGTTTAAATCACTGATTCGAATAACTGATCCGAATCATATAACTGCACTGATTTGATTGATTCGAAACATTAACATGAGTCACCCATCAATACTAGAAACTAATTCAAACCAAAAAGAGCTTCTATTAATTCCTTTTTTCGTTAATTAACACATTGACATACAAATTATGATGTATAATTCTTAAATAATTGCTGATTGCAGTAAACACTTATAAATATTTTTTTCGCTTGGATTTTGCTACAATCTGACTAATGGCAGACACTTCACAGCAAACATAATTAAAGAATTGGGTATTATCTAGCCTGCTTTAGTTCTTGTTAATATGAGGCCCAGGCGTCCAGAAAATCAAGGAAGTATAGGCGAGAAAATTTTAGTGTAAAAAATTTTGGTGACTCGAATGCGCGACAATAACGCCTTCCTCTTGGTCTTCTAAATTGAAGTTTGCCTAGTAAGATGAGCAACAATAATGCTTTCTCTAGAAAGTTTGTCCAATTCATACCTACCCAAACCACCTATCAAACACTACCTACCTACAATAAAGAAGAAGCCTTACAAGGGTGCGTTTGGAAAATCTCCAAAAATGTAGCCTCGGTGCTTTCTCAGGCAAACTCAGAAAATAAGGTGGAGTAGAGAAATGGAAAGGACTGGGAATATTGGCTCAAAGTATATTTTTAGTCCTCGCGGATAAAGACTGGAAATATTAAGAGACACCGTCTGGCAGAATTTGAATAAATCTGCAATGGTAAGTAAATACCTAGTACTTTAACTTGTGAATGATGTTGCATAACCAACATTGTCAACTTAAAACTGATAACGCGAAAAAACTGAAACTGACATGACTGGGACATTAACTGAAATTGATAACATAGTGCAGAGTATAATTGGAAAACTCTTGAGTAATTTGCGGTCCCTAAGTATTTGGATCATTCGAAGGCAAAATTCCACCCCAGACACACGATGGAGTCTCAGAGGGTAACTCTTCAAAAAAGGCAATAGGCATCTTTAAAACAAATTACAAGAATTAGTCGATGCAAAAAAACTTTAGTACAATGTATTTAGTCGCGGTAAAAGGAAAACGAGTTACCGAAAACAATTTTTCCACAAAAACTGTTCTAAAAGAAGAGCAACACCAACTGCAAGTTGAATATTTAAAGTTAAAAAATTATAGAACTGGAGATTCTGGAATAAGAACAAGAAATTAGATTATATCAAAGTCAGCAACGTTATCAGTATGCGGTTGATAACAAAAGATACTTTTAAGATATGTTATAGTCTAATAATCGTTAGTAGAACCAAAAGTGCACACCACAGGAATTGGTTTTATAGTTTATAGTTAATTCTTCATTTCCAATGACGCTTGCATGCATCAACTACATTATTTCTATCCACTGGCAAAGCTAGATGGTTAACTCGTCATTTAAACTCGCATATAACCGCATTTCGCGCATGGTTTTTATACAATTCAGTGCGCTGTCAACGCGATGAAGTTTTGTTCAAAAGTGGTTCTTGGTTGCCTTTGGACGCTAATTTTTACAGTTATTTTATAAAATCTTTAATAATAATAAATTTTTAGTGATAGCCTCATACAAAAAGGGTAAGTAAACTTTCTTTCCAATCTCGAAAATATCTCTGTGTCATTTATGAATCATTGAGCAGTATGGTACATACTAAGGAATGTAAATATATAATATACAAAGATACGTCAAAAAAAGTGGAAATTTAAAAAGAAATTGAGGATAGGGAATGAAAAAAGAAGGGTCAAGAAATTAAACTTAATTTAAACAAGAAGTCAAAATATTCTTAGTATGCAAGTCCACGGATAATAATAAGAAAATGACTAAACAGGCTTATACCGTTTATTCATCTTTTTGACGACGCTTAACGGTAGAAAAAAAATCGCTAGGGAGAAATTGAAATATTCACCAAAGTCATAAGATAATTACCCCCCGATGAATAACAGGATGTTTGTCGTCTTAAGTGCTTTTCCTTATCATGAAAACGCAATTAGGATGGACAAAGGGTGAGTAATGTCGAGCCTCGGATAATTGCTAAAAGCTTTTGTTCCTGGGTCTATTACAGCCTGGATGTTTAGTAGATGTTTACCATCAACTGTCCTAATTGCGTTTCATATTAATGGAACTGCAATTGAGATAGACCAAACCCGATAATTGCATTCCTTCTCAGAATAGAATTCGTTGGGGTGGTAAATTGAATCTTAATGACAATCACTTCCCAATAAAAGGTCTCGGTGGAAAAACAAAAGGCAGTCCCGTGTCAGACACAAAAGGCCTAGCCTTTCCCGACAGTTTTGCCTAGTGATTTTTGAACAGACGGTGAACAGCAGTGCTATAGACTTTCAGACTAAAAAAAATCTATTTCGACTTTTTTTTAAATTTTTATTTTTACCAAATTTACGCGGCCCCGGTAGCGTATTGGATTTGCCTCTGGACTACAGAACCGGGCAAGATATAAGCGTTCCAATTGGTCAGTTCTGACATCATGATTGTGTTTAATATACGCCCCCATTTCGTTTATATTTACGCGCGTTCCTAGTTGAATGAATCATTGCAGTTTTGACAGTTATGTTGTATTATTAGTAGGTATCTTATTCGAAGAAATTATAGCTACAATATCACTTTTTAAAAACGCGTTGTGTTATTATTAGTTATATTATTAGAAGAAATTATAGCTTCAATATCACTTTATAAAATAGTGGTGCTTAATTTTTATAGACTTTTTATATGATTGGTGTGCTAGATTCGAAATGTTTTTATTGTTTGGTGCATTAATTTGATTGAAGGCAAAGCGAATATTATCAATTTTCGGATTTTCTTAAATGTTTCCTATTTGTTGTTTATAAGAGATCTCAGTGGTCATGAAATAACATGGGTAACTTCCTAGAGATAGAAAATCGGCAAAGTAGTAGACATTTTATGTACATTAGCATCCCATTGAGCAATTGAATAGTCTTATTTATATTTTATTAAGAAAAAATTATGAAGCTCATTTTCTAAAATTTGCTGTAAATTCTTTTTTTATGATCCGACTGAAATAAAACTGTTAATCATTTTTTTTTGGTTTGTTTCTTAATTGCTTTCCAGTGGCGTAGTTCATTTTTATTTCTATTGAACAATTCCTGAGAAAATTATAGCAACATTGTTTTTTCTTAGAGACTTAACTTCGCGTCAACAGTCGCGTAGCGTATTGGGGGAGGGACATTCTTGTCTTCCAATTTCGGCTTAAAATTTCGAAAAAAAAGTCGAAATTTAGATGTTAAGATCAGAATTTTAAAGAAATTGGGAATTTTGTAGATTTTTTTCTGAATATTTTACCCGAAACATTTAAATTCATGCTTATTACTGGAATTTCAAATTTTCGACTTTCAACTTAAAATTAGTTAAGTTAAAAATTCAAGAAATTTTAATTTATAAAATGAGAATTCTTTCCGATTTTTCTTCAAATATTCGATGTAGATTTGAATTTTTTATTGGACTCTTAATATTAAAGAAAGAATAAAGTTTTATAAAATCCAAATTTACAAAAATTATTAGTATTTTTTTTCCTTTTCTTATAATAGAGCTGAGACATCGAGTTTCGCTCACCCTAAACAATATTTTATCTATAACCGTCCATTTTTTTAAATTAAAGGGGGATAAATTTATATGTAATTACAGGTATTATCTATTACTAAAACTATTAATGATATATCTTCTCATTATTTCTAATCTCAACCTACAACACAAAACTACATAGTTGCATGTTCATTTCAGATAAATCTGCATCGAAGTAGGCACTGTACTTTTAATTTTGTAATGGCAACAGAAACTAGTAATATTTAGACATAGTCGTGTGGCAGGGCTGTGGCATTTCTTATAGATATTCTGCGCTCTTAAAATCCTAACCTAAAAATAATTAAATATTTTGATTTGTTGCCGTTTGTTATAAAGGTGATTATTTTATATTTTACGACAATTTCTGCTGAAAATTGTTAAATTGTTGATAAAAATATCATGTTATTTGACGCTATCAGAGTAATTACCTGTTCTTTCTGGAAATCTGCGAAACAACTTTTGAAATGGTGAAATAATTTTCCGTGATAAAAAGAAGCATAGAGTCTATTTCTGGTCTCAAACAACCTCCATACCAATTTTTGTCGAAATCGATGCAGTAATTGAGATGTGAAAAACCAACAAATAGACAGACAGACAGACAAACAAAATTTCACATTTAAAAATTAGTTGAAATTATAATAAATATATGGCAATTTCTCCAAGCAACAGTTAAAAATATTGCATATCACCTAATATTTACATACATCTAAACTTTTTCCATGTAAAGCACTAAAAAATAGTTGAATATGTCAAAAAAACATTTACACTCCGAAAACTTTAATTTAAACTTACATTAAACTTCTCTAGACAATGAAAAAAATAAAATCGCATCCTACCTAAAATGCACGGTTGGCCTATTTTTAACGCCGGATTGATTGGACCAATTGTACGGCAACCACGCTAGGTTCATGATTTTTATTTAAATTTCCTTAAAATGGAACAAAACGTATGTGTACTTTATTTTAAATCACTCACAAGTACAAGTTAATTAGGATATCATTACTTTGGGTTTAAACATGCGATATGTCGTATTTTACATTAAACAGAAAACAATAAATCACTCATTTCACGATGACCGCGCGCCTTGTGCCTTTTAGAACCAGCCGCCGCTGGTCATTACCGCACGATGCGCGGTCATGTAGGACTTTCTACATCAAAAATTATGCGGCAAAGCCTATTGACTAGGACGGTTGTAGAAAAAATATTGTACAGCATTTACAATTTGTCATTACACAATAACTTACCTTTGAGGATTGTAAAGACCATCTTTAACAATCCAATTCGTGTTGGTAATTTCACTGTATTCTTTCAACCACAACTTTACGTCATTTTCCGAATGTATGCCAACGCGAATTTCAAAGGATTGTTCCGAAATTGCAATTTCCTTAAATTCAAAATTAGTTGGAAATTCCATATTATTAAACTGTCAAAAACTCAAAATTAGTTAGAAATTTCATGTTATTAAACTGTCAACAATTGTATTTTACTGCGAACGCGCATGCGTATATACGACATTATGGAACGCCTAATCAGGATGTCAGAACCGACCAATTAGAACGCTTATATCTTGCCCGGTTCTGTAGTCCAGAGGCAAATCCAATACGCGCCCCGGTATCAAGGCAAACATTTTTTCACCTCAAGGATAAAAGTTTAGCCACACCTGTCCTATACACAGAGATATGCAAAACAAAGTTAAGTGGCAGAGCAACTAATGTCACAGGAAAGACAACATGCTCAACATTCAAGAAAAACCTGTACGGAGGACCATCATCATCATCTGCTAATATGGTGAACGTGGGAGATCAACTACCAGTTAAAGAAGCCACAAGACGTAGACCTCATCGATGTTATAAATATAAAATAGATAAATTAATAAAAATGTTTTGTACTGTATGTAATCTTGCCTTGTGTTCAAGTTTTTTTTCTGCATTTTATAAACAAAATGATCATTTTATAAACAAAGCCTGAGATTTCACAATCCCAGTGGGACATAACATCCCACTGATAATGAGAGATGTGTCTAATTGGACTAATATATTTACTAGCACCTCAAAACTTCAACAGATTGTTTGTAGATCCGTAAAAAATCTATTTCAAAAAATACAAATGTTCGCGGGGGGTAATGAGGTTATATCGCTTCTTGGTCTCTTTGTAATTCTTGGTTGAAACTAAATAAGCTTATTACTCATTTACATGATTTAACTTCTACTAGCTCAAACTACTGCGAATCTAGTCAACGCTATGTAACCAGAGCACTTGCGTATTTGGATTACATAATTGATAACCCAAAACAGCAGACCCAGAAATTTTGAAAATAACTTGCTCCACCAACTTCAACTGCTTGGTATAAAAAAAAGAGTATATTCTACTGATACACTAGTGTGGTTTTTACTTAACTATTAACTTCTAGCGCATACTTTAAGTTTTGGTCAATCTTCCGTACTGACATAGGCTGTCTAAATATCATCAACGTGTTTGTTAATGAGCAAGTTGGGCCTGGAAAATATGAAATTGCATAGTTCCCATTTTGATTACCTAAAAAACAGAGCTAAACTTTTAAAGCAGCAACCCTTTAATAGATGGTATCCAAGAATCTGCAACAACTGTTAGAGCCTTCATGATAACCTCCATCTTATCAAAAAATAAAGACATTGTCGATTGATTTTCCGCAAAAAACTTCAAATCGAAAAAAGTTCTAAATCTCACGTTGAAAGTATTACAGTTATTAACGAACGTTAGTTACATTGTCATTGTTATTATTAGCGCCAACAATGGAAAAGGACTGAATTAATGTTTGGTAAGTAAGGAGACATTCAGACAAATATTCAAAATACTTTCAATACAAAACAGGATATTTTTGATGTTCGATTGGGTTCATCTATTTTAATTTATATTTCCCAAAGTCCAAGGCCTGATCTTATTTTACCTGAAGTTAATATTTTAATACTTTTCTGCAGACAACCCTAATATCTGGCATGCTAGTCTAAGTGATCCTAAACACCCATATAAGACAGAATACAAGAAGCTGGTCAAACTTGCTTCAGTTTTTGCAAAAATAGTTTTATATACGTCAAATTTGGAAAAGCAAAATGTACATATGTGTTAGAATATTTGACGAAATAAAAATTCCTGCAGTGGAATTGTTTGACACGATGCAGATAATTCATGAAGTTATTTCTATTCTGTTGGAAAATTGTTAATTGCAGATCCCCTAATAAGTGTACACGCAAAAGAGATGATTGTATGTCATCTATATTCAGTAAGGATGGAAAATTGCCGGTTTTGGAAGGTTTTACCACTTCGCTAGTTCAGTGGCTCACATTAGTCACTCTCGGAGAAGTCAAGAACAACAAAAAAAGAGATGGTAGATTATCTGCAGAAAAGCAGTTCTCTTTGGTTTGTTCAATTACAAGGGGAGGGCACGACGTGGGAAATCCATTTGAGGATGAGACTCCGTGTAATTTTAGTCCTTTAAGGTATTCAACCCTTCAAGAAATAGCGTAGAATGGCAAGTCAGCTCGGAGAAAGAAAACCTTTAAAATTTCAAATTCATCTTATATCTACTAGAAAGGATTTCGCCGCGCAAGCAACGTAATAGCCTACCTGGCTACGCATCTGCGTATGGCGTGGACGGACGCTCTGGGTTCGAGTCTCACACCCGGTAACTTTTTTTCTTTTTTTTAAAGTATTTTTTGGCAATTTTTTAATAAATATATGAAATTTTAATTATAGTAATTATTTTACGTTTTAAAATACAAAATTACTAATAGCTATGATAATTATAAATAGTAACTGAAATTTCTTGTATCAATAAAATCAAATTAAATTACAATTGTTCCATGTAAAATGTAGTCTTGGATTTTACCAAACAGGTTTTGACCAATGATGTGTGTTAGAATCTGAATTATGTTTTCAATTGGGCATTGCTCCTGCGTCAAGCAATGCAACAAAAAACGTAGTAAGATAAGCAGACGAAAACTTGCAACAGCCGCAAGATCGTTATAAGAATTTCACGCAGCCTATGCAAGGCAAGCAACGCCACCACAATTGCTGTAGTTTTAAAATAAACAGTTAAGATCAATCAGCCAGTGTTCTAAATCCAGCGACCTATCAATTCAGAAATCACACATTTCATTTTGGACCATATCGAGCCCGATCTCGATTCACGAAGAACATGGGAACAAGGCTGTAGGATCTACAACAGTGGCGAAGCCCCGAAATCACGACAATCTATCTGTGAGTCTATTCCATAAGTTTCCTTTATGTAATTTTATCCATACATCGCACAGTTTAGACATTCATACTCGTTTTTCTCGAAAAATTCTCCATTATTTATCACGTTTTTTAATTATCGAATTAGGAATTTCACGATCGCTTATCACATTTCCCTCACGTCTGGTGTTTACAAAAAAAAACGAAGCAATACATATTAGGGATGGGTGGACCGCTTTTTTTTCGGAACAGGTGCACCTACTCCGATCTTTATTTTGAACTAGGTGCAACGGTGCAAGACCTGCATGGATATTTAGATCCATTGGTTTCTTTTAGTTCATTCATCTTTTAGATCGGAACGCTGAACGAATCGAATCGAACTGTCATCTGCAGATTCGTTAAATATAATAAATTGAAATAGCTATTATCTTATGCATATGTCTAATAGATGGCGATGGCACATACATACATATTTATATTTATGCAATAAAAATGCTATTTTTAAATGTAAATAAATATGTTTTGTGAATTTTCAAAGTTATTCTTTTTCATATTTCACATGCTTTCCACTGCGGAAATTTTAAGCGGCAACAAAGTATCAAAAATAATATGACTTTGTTATATAAACAATGCCTCTCACATGTACCGTTTTTGAGATACATGGTTTTCAATTCTTCATTTTTTAAAAATTAAAGAAAGATGTTAATAAGGTGAAATTCGACATTTTTTATGTTAGAAAGAATTTTAGAGTTGGAAGATGCCGTAAGATCTACCATCGCAATATTAAATAATTTTAATTTACCATTGTTGACCATAGAGGAATGGGATTTAATAAAAAATTTAGTCTATACTTAACCATATACTTAGTCCTTTCGAAAATGTTACACGTGCTGTAAGAGGTGAAAGTTATATGTCTGGTTTTTTAGTCATAGTATTTACTAATGCATTACTGAATGTTATGGATAAGTTAAAAGTAAAGACCACTTGTTCCACTTCCAAGGACATAATAAAAAATTTGGAAAATGGCATTAACGAAAGATTGATAAATATTGAATTTAGTGACCCTTTAGCCGTATGTATCTTTTTAGATCCTAGGTATAAGACACACGTGTTCAAGAAAGAGGTTGCGACTCAAAAGACAAAATCTAAAATTGTAGATTTGATATGGCAAATAATTTCGCAATATTGAAACTGAAATTAATGCGCCGACAATAGAAAGCAACACGGCTACAAATACCATATCTATATGGGCGTCTACTGATAAAGCAGTTTTAAAGGCCAAACCACCAGGTACATCAAGATCTAGAGCTATTATGGAGGTATAGCGATATCTTCAAGATGAAATATTACAAAGAAATATGAACCCTTTAAATTGGTGGAAAGAACATGTTATTATATATCCAAATTTGAGTGAATTAGTTCGACGCCAATGTTGCGCTCTACCTTCATAGGTTCCTTGTGAACGCAAATTTTAAATGAAAAAATAGCACGTTTAAGTTCGAGCAAAGTGGAGAAAATCTTATTTTTAAATGTTAATAACCAGTTTTTGTAAATTTGTTTATTATACCTGCTAATTATTAGTTTCCTAATTTAGATTTCTATATACTATAAATATTTTTTGTTTGTATATCTTTATGTAATATATTTAGTGTATTACTAAATTTAATATCTTTTTAGTTATTATTTATTTACGACCAAAGAAGGTTTCACCCCTTTACCACATCGGCAATTAAATAAATAATTACGCAATACGTATTTCGCCAGCAGAACTGGCATTTTCAAGCGCACTAATCTTAAAAGATTAGCAAAAGATGCATCGACGACAAGCCACAGTGTTTAGTTCAGTGCTTTAGAGAGATTTATTTACGAGTCCAAGTTTGCAAAATAACGAAACATACATATAGAGTACAAGGGTTTATTTCCAATTTCTGAGTTATTAAAGTTAGATTTAAATTTAATTTCAACACTTTATGCCTTACAAATTTTCCTCAGCTAAGTATATTCAATTAAAATATAATAGATGCAAAAAATGTTAATGTTTTTACGAAAAATCTATCGTTTCACTAGTCGAACCACCATTCCACTGTATTCAAATTCTCATAACAGAAACATTAAAACGACATGCATTATGGTATTCTAGCGACATCTTCATTTACCACACTTCTGTTCCCCTAATATGTCTACAGATTCCGTATTTTCGACTTGGCAACAACAGGCAATATTATGGTAAGTCATTATATTTATTCTGTCAGGAAGGTGAGCACATTGGTCTAATCTTTGGGTCAGTACTCCACCTCATTTAAGATCTCGCACTTGCCGGAGTAGCTGAACCTGCGCACCTAGTTTATTGAAGTAGGAACTGTAGGTGCACCGGATCATGCGAGTGAACTAGGTGCAAAAGAACAGGTCTGCGGTTCGATGCCCAACTCTAATACATATCTCGAATTCACAATATAATTTCACAAATATTAATAAAACGGGCTAATCTTTAAACATAAAACAATGACCGAAGGTAATAATCAGAGGAATCACGACGAAATTAGAAAATTAAGATTTGAAAGACGTGTACTCGAAAGAAAACTTACTCGATTAGAAAATTTTCTCGCTCTAGAACAAAATAGGGAAAACATCAATCAGTTAGAAATTCGATTAAAGTTAATAGAAGATGATTTGGTTGTGTTCGACAAATTGCAAACTAAACTCGAGTTTTTAGACCAAGAGAACATTGTCGAAAGAGATGAAACGGAAGAGAGGTATTTTAATATAACCGCATTAATGAAAAAACACATAAAAATGCAGTCTGATTTAGAAGATAGTAGCAAACATGTTGCAGGTAGCTCTACTTTAACAAATTTATCATCAAATGTAATTCAAAATGAAGCAGTAAAACTTCCTGACATAAATATGTCAATATTTTACGAAAATTATGAAACCTGGTTTAGTTTCATAGACATTTTTAACTCAGTCATTGATTCTCGAAATGATTTATCTAATCTACAAAAATTGTGGTATTTAAAATCCTGTTGCAAAGGATCAGCTTTAAAGTTAATCGACTCGCTAAAGGCGGAACCAGGAAGCTATGCAGAAGCTATTGATACTTTAAAATCTCGATACGAAAACAAGCGTGCATTTCTGGATCATCACATAAATGGAATATTGTTTCATTTACCAGAGTAACAAAAGAATCCCCTGTCGATCTTAGAGATTTAGTAGATACATTAAATTCAAATTTAAACAGTTTAGAAAAATTAGGTGTGCCTACATCACAATGGGATGCATTAATTGTACCTTTGGTAATAGAAAAGGTAGATATTTATACAAGACGCGAATGGGAAAATAAGAAATCAGACGAAGATCTACCATCATTATCAGAACTGCAACAGTTTCTTAAAAAACGATGTTACACGCTAGAAATTTTACATTCAAAAAACAATTCAAAATTCATCAATCGTTTGCACACAAAAACAAAACAAAATATTTTCACGAGTAACCAATAACATGGGTAATACTAATGCAAGAGAAAGAAAACGGTTTCAGGTTACTGTTAATACACAACGACCACCGTCTAACTTTAACCGCAATCAGTAAAGATTTGTAATATGCCCGTATTGTAAACAAAATCATTTTATATTTAAATGTTTTCAATTCCAACGTTTACCTATTTCAGAAAAATATAGTGAATTAGATAAAATGCGACTTTGTCATAACTGTTTACGGCCCGGTCACGATATAAACAATTGTAAATCTCGAAATTGCACTCACTGCTCTCAAAAACATAATTCCTTGCTGTGCAAAGAATCGAATAATACAGATTCAAATTTAACAATTAACACTAATTCCTCGAATATTTATAATCAGCAATATTTTCCTCTTGACAGTAATATAGCTCAATCAAATATGCAAGCAGACAATACATCAAAGCCAACAATAAATTGTTTGACTCGTAACATAAAAAATCAACCAAATATCAATAATTCGGGACATATTTCTTCAAATTCTCTAGTTTTATTAAGTACAGCGAAAATTCTAGTAGCAGATACTCAAGGTCATTATCATGAATGTAATGCATTTTTTGATTCTGGCAGTCAATCAAATCTTATAAGAAAAGAATTTTGTGAGAAGCTAGGATTATCTGTATTCAATTTTCCTTCGCCAATGTCTGGCTTAGGCAAACATGTTACTCGTACTTCCAATTGGACCAAAACTCGTATTAGATCGCGGTTTAATAACTTTCAGTTAGATGTTAATTTGTTCATATTACCAGAAATCACAGAAGATTTACCGATAATGTCTTTTGATACATCAAAATTTAATATACCACCGAATATACAATTAGCAGACGAACATTTCAATACTCCCAAACAGATAGACATGTTGATTGGCGCAGAAAGATTTTATGACTTTTTACAAACAGGACAAATAAATTTAGGTCCACGAAAACATTTTCCAAAACTTCAAAAGACCAAATTTGGCTGGATCGTAACAGGAAAGGTTCCAGTTTTTGAACAAACCTCCCAACAAAATATAGTCTGCAACCTTTTATCAAATTTTCCAAGCGAACTCTCAGAGAATAATATTGAACCAACATCTGACCTAACAAATCGCGAATTACATGATAATTTACAAAAATGTCGGTTAATAGAAGATTTGCCAGACAAACCGGTTAATTCTAAAGAAACGGAATATTGTGAAAGCTTTTTTGAACAAACGACAACTCGAGCTGAGGATGGAAAATTTATCAATCGATTACCATTTAGACCGAATTAAAACATTTCCTCAAGAGAATCATTGTCATTTTGTCTAAAACGTTTGAAATCAGTCGAAAAAAGACTTAACAAAAATGAAGAGTTAAAAACAGACTACGTTAATTTTATGAACGAATATAATTCTTTAAATCATATGAAATTTATCTCTAATTTAGAAATGGATATACCATATCATAAACCTGACGAATATTTTTTACCACACCATCCCGTAGTTAGACCTTCCAGTATAACCACTCGATGATGGCTCCTGCAAAACGTCTAATGGTTTATCAGTTAATGATTTATTATGTATTGGACCAGTTGTTCAACCTGATCTATTTTCCATAATTTTAAGATTTCGACTTCGACGATATGTTTTAATCGCGGATATTAAAATGAAGTACAGACAAATACGGTTACACTCAGATGATAGAAGGTATCAACAAATATTATGGAGATCTGACAAATCTCAACCGATTAGAACTTATGAGCTCAATACTTTAGTATACGGATTATCAAATTCTCCTTTCATTGCTACCAAATGTCTCAATATGTTGAACAATCAATTTAAAGAACACTATCCAGCAGCGTGTAAACAAATTGAAACCTCGTTTTACATGGATGATCTTCTAACGAGTGTCAAATCGATAGAAGAAGCTACATTAACAATTTCCGATTTAAAAAAGATTTTAGATAGCGCGGGATTTTCACTGAGAAAGTGGTCTTCCAACAATTGTACAATTTTAGAAAAAATACTACAACTTTGCACAGACCCTTCATGGTTAGAAGATAAATTAATTTTAAATCAGGAAAGTAAAGAATTAAAAACCTTGGGCATATCTTGGAATTCTAATAATGAGAGCTTTTCATTTTTTATGGCTATAAATCCAATATTTAACGGCCATTCTAAGCTCTCAGTTTTGTCTGTTATTTCTCAGAATTTTGATCTTTTAGGATTAATTGGACCTATTGTAGTAAAGGTAAAAATGTTAATGCAACGTCTATGGCAATTAGGTCTAGATTGGGATCAACCCATACCCCATGAACTTCTCGAATTTTGGAATTTATTGTTACACCAAATGCCCATACTAAAAGAAATACAAGTTCCTCGTCAAGTACTGTGTAATAATTCTAACTTCATCGAACTCGTGGGATTTTGTGATGCGTCAGAGAAGGCGTTCGGCGCATGTCTTTATTTAATTTCAAATAACGACCAAAACGAAAAACAATCTCATTTTGCTATGTGCAAAATCTAAAGTAGCCCCAATTAAAAAATTATCATTACCCAGGCTGGAATTATTAGCTGCAACGTTACTTTCTCGACTGGTTAGTACAATGTTGAAAATTCTGGACGTAGACATTTCGCGAATTACTCTTTATTCAGATTCAACGATAGTTTTGTCATGGCTTAAAATCGATCCTTCGAATCTAAAAACATTTGTAGCTAATCGTGTTTCTACAATTTTAGAACATACTGACGTCCAAAATTGGCGACATATAGCTAGCGAAAATAATGCAGCTGATGTAATATCACGTGGAAAGACGCCACAAGAATTAAAGGAATCGAATATTTGGTGGTACGGACCTATAAGTTTAATTTCTGACTCAAAACCAATTACAAATTATGTTTTTGAGATGAATTATCCAAGTGAATTATTGGAACTAAAAAATACTCAAATCACTTTGAATATAACAAATAACAAACAGAATGATCTCATAATACTTTTTGACAAATATTCAAGTTTAGCAAAACTTTTACGGGTTACAGCATATATTTTTCGATTCCTAGAGCGTTTAAGATCAAGAATACAGTCCATTACAAACAATTCTCGAATGAACTCAAATCAACTGACAGCAAAGGAACTCGAGTCATCAAGAATATTAAAAAAAAAATTATGCCAAGGAGAAACTTTTTGGTCAGAAATATCCACTTTAAAGAATAATCAAGCCATTAGCCATAGCAACATTCGCAATTTAAATCCCTTTATTGACGAATTGGGAATTCTTAGAGTTGGAGGCAGATTATCGAATTCTGATGCTTCATTTGAACAGCAACATCCAATTATACTGCCAAGTAAACATAACCTAACGTATTTAATAGTCAAAGATGCCCACTTGAAACATTTACATGCAAGTACTCAACTCTTGTTATCGATTATTAGGTTAATTTGTTGGCCCATTAACGGTAAAAATTCTGTAAAACACGTCATTCATAAATGCATTAGATGTTTTCGTTCAAAACCAAAACCATCAAATTTTTTAATGGATAATTTACCTCGCGATAGGGTAAAACCTAGCAGAGTCTTTTCTAAAGTAGGAATTGATTATGCAGATCCAATTTATGTCAAGGAAAATACTGCTCGAAGAGGTAGACTGGTAAAGTCATACTTTTGCATTTTCGTTTGCTTTTCGGTAAAGGCGGTTCACACTGAACTAGTCATGAATTTGACAACCGACGGATTTTTAAACGCTCGAAAACGTTTCATTTCTCGCAGAGGAAAACCTACAGATATTTACTCAGACAATGGGTTGCAGTTTGTTAGAGCTAACAATCATTTTCTTGAATTATATAACCTTCTCTCAGATCAAGAGCACAACAAGGTTGTAAGTTTCTTTAACTCAGATCGAATTGAATGGCACTTTAAACCGCCTCGGTCTCCACACATGGGAGGATTGTGGGAAGCAGCTGTGAAAGCAACAAAATTTCATTTACATAGTGTTTTAGCAAATTCTCACGTTACTTACGAAGAAATGTACACAATTCTTGTTCAAATCGAATCATGCCTAAACTCGCGTCCTCTAACCCCAATTTCATCCGACCCTAATGATTACAACCCTTTAATTCCTGGTCATTTCCTTATTGGACACTCTTTGATGGCTACACCACAAACTAATGTGGCAGATACTCATAGTACTCGACTCTCACGTTACAACCGAATGCAGCAACTTGTGCAATTATTTTGGCAACGTTGGTCTCAGGAGTACCTTCTTCAACTTCAAACCAGGAATAAATGGTATCACAATTCAACAACAGACATTCCTTGTGGATCCTTGGTCCCGTTAATGCAGGAAAATACACCTCCACTCAAATGGCCTTTGGCAAGAGTCATTGCCCTTAAAGAAAATTTGTAAACTCCCTTTCGACGAGGACATTCTAAATCCGAATTTGACGGATACAGATAGGATGGACATATAAACATTTTTGTAATCCTAAGAATACTTATAGTTTATTACATCAATCAATTGTTTCTTTCTCTTTTGGGTATATGTTTGTATTTATGCTTTATTTAAGGTTTTGAAATTTAGGCATTTCAAGGTGGGCGGCGTATGTTAGAATTTGAATTATGTTTTCAATTGGGCATTGCTCCTGCGTCAAGCATTGCAACAAAAAACGTAGTAAGATAAGCAGACGGCAACTTGCAACAGCCGCAAGATCGTTATAAGAATTTCACGCAGCATATGCAAGACAAGCAACGCCACCACATTTGTTGTAGTTTTGAAATAAATAGTTAAGGTCAATCAGCCAGTGTTCTAAATCCAGCGACCTATCAATTCAGAAATCACACGATGTGCAATATTTATGTGACTGCAGTTGTTTTTCCATTGAATACAAAGAATGCCTCCATAGAATAAAAGACCAATAGGAGAATAGATTTCCGTTACTACACTATTTTCCAATCTAGTGTGCTACTGTCATTTTTTGACATTTTCACGCATGTTCCTTACTTAATTCATACTCAACAAATTGACATTTAACCTTGATATAAAAATTCTGCAGTACTCTCAGGAATAGAAAAGATTCATTCATGATTGGTTTTTTGCGCTTTTTGAAAGTAGGATTCAACAATAAAACATTTTTCTTCCATTATAACATCAAATCAATAAAATATTTATTTAAGGTTATGTTTGTTTATCTGTCTTCGATCAAGTAAGGAACATACTGTTACGTGCGTTATCGGTTCGAATTGATTACACTTATCGAATAAGACCCACTTTATTACTAAATTAACTCGGTACACTTCAACTGAACAGTAACTCACTACTTATTTACTAATTGCTGACCCACTAACTACACTGACTTCTGACTGACTCCCTCGAGGGAAAACTGACCGCCTTTTTATAGTTTAGCCCGCGGCTTTCAGAATTTTCGGCAGATAAGGCTTATCGAATGCCGAAATTTCTGGAATGCTTATCTGCTGTTTGTTTCGTTATCGCGGCCGCTTTCCCCTTATCAGAATCTTCTAGAAACTTTTTTTTATTTACTAAATTCTACAATTCTATTCTAAAATCTTATTTCATCTATTTACATTGCGTTACACTGCCTCCCCCTTAGCAATGATCGTCCCGATCAGTTCCAATCAGTCACTTCGCCACTAAATTTGCATAGTCTATTCAGGTGCACCACTTTCATTTTACTCCTGGAGTTACGCTGGATCCTGTATACCAAGTCGTTGATCATCTTCAGCTCTTTGTACGGCCCTTCCCAAGATGGCGTAAACTTTGGCGAAACTCCTTTCTTTCGCTGAGGGTTGTATAGCCATACCAACTCGCCCTCACTGAAACCACCATGATTGGCATTAACGTCATACCTGGCCTTCATCCGGTCCGTCGCCAGGTTGATCTTCGTCCGCACCAGGGCATGCGTCTTCAATATCGCTTCCCTCAAGTCATCTACGAAACCCATCGTCTGCCTGGGGATCTCCCTTGGTGATCCAAACACCAAGTCACAAGGAAGCCGCAGTTCCCTCCCGAAGATCACTTTTGCCGGAGTCTGACTTGTAGTTTCATGAGTTGCTGCGCGAAAGGCCATCAGAAACAGTGGTAGATGTCGGTCCCAGTCGGTCTGATGTTTGGAAACGACCTTCGAAAGATGTTCCTCTAAGGTCCTGTTAAATCTATCCACCATTCCGTCAGACTGTGGATGAAGAGGTGTTGTTCGAGTTTTCCTTATTCCAAGAAGACGACACACCTCTTGGAAAACCCCCGATTCGAAGTTCCTTCCTTGGTCCGAGTGCAGTTCTAAGGGAACACCAAATCGACAGATGAAGTTGTCCACAAGAACCCTTGCGACTGTGGTGGCTTCCTGGTTTGGGATGGCATAAGCCATTTACTGAAATAATCCATGGCCACCAGAATGTACTTGTTTCCATCGTCTGAAGCTGGGAATGGTCCTGCCACATCGATTGCAATTCTTTCAAATGGAGCTCCCACATTATATTGCTTCAGGGCTCCTTTGGTTCTCGTACGAGGACCCTTGGATGCATCACAGGTGACATTTCCGACACCACCGCTCGACGTCCTCTCTGCAGTTAACCCAATAGAACCGTTTTCGAACCTTCTCCAGGGTCTTGTTCATCCCTAGGTGTCCACCGGAGGTCCCATTGTGCACTTCCCACAAGACCTGTGGAATCTTCTCCTGAGGCACCACCAACTGCAAGTTGACACGCTTTCCATCCGCGCTTTCCCATGCTCTTTTCAGTACCCCGTCCTGGACCTGGAGGGATTTCCATTGAGCCCACAAATTCTTAAGAGCTGGACTTCTGTCGGAAACCTCTTGCCATTCCGGTCTGTCTCCAGCTTCTTTCCATTCCAATATGGGTCCGATATCAGCGTCGTTCTTCTGTAGCTCCCGAAGACCTTCAACAGTCCATTCCTCTTCTGCCTGGACAGAAGTGACCCTTATATCTACCATGTCCTCATGGTCCTTAACTCGTCTGCAGTATTTGCAATCCCCACAAGGTCTTCTGGGCAAAGCATCAGCGTTGTTATGCTGTCGTCCTGGTCGATGACGCACCTTGAAGTGATACTGCTGAAGCCTTTCTAACCATCTAGCCGTCTGTCCCTCCGCGTTCTTCATTCGGAGTAACCAAGAAAGTGCCGAATGGTCTGTTCTGATGAGGAATTCTTGCCCGTACAAATACTTGTGAAAGTGTTCCACGTCCTTCACTATCGCAAGTAGTTCCTTCCTGGTGGTGCAATAGTTCCTCTCCGGCTTCGTCAGGATCTTGCTGTAATACTCGATTACTCTTTCTTCACCGCCTTGAACTTGGGACACCACAGCCCCAATGCCGACGTTGCTGGCATCAGTGTCCAACACGAACTTCCCATTCTGCTGAGGATACGCCAAGATAGGGCTTGTACACAAGGCGGACTTCAGTTTTCGAAAAGCGGTATCACAATCGGGAGTCCAGACATAAGGCATTCTTCCTTCAGTTAGTCGGTGTAACGGCGCAGCGATGATGGCGAAGCCTTTCACAAATCTCCTGTAATAGGTGCATAACCCAAGAAACTTCCTTAGTTCATGTTTATCTTTGGGTTTTGGCCAGTCACAGATTGCTTGAGTATCGTGTGCCACAGTAACCTTGACTCCTGGGTCCACTGTTGCCTGTACATTTCTTCCATCCACGCTGGCTTCCACCATCAAACTCTCCTTGGTCCTTTTTATCTGTTTGATTGGAAGAGTTTTGACGATTGGTTCCTTGACATTAGCTAGTGAGTTCCTCTTCTCGACGTGTTGTTTTCTTACTGTGATGCTTGTCGACTTCTTGGGGGTTGACCTGCAATCCTTCTTGAAGTGCCCCGGTTTGCCACAGCTGTAACAAGTTATGCTTTTGCTGGATCGACCTTTAAGAGCTCCCAGCAGTTCTTTGATGCTCGCGTTTACATCCTTCATGCTAGCGTTCATGTTCGCCTTTATTTCCTCCATGTTAGCACTTATGTTCGCGTTCGCCTCCTTTATGTTAGCGCTCATATTCGCAAAATCAGGGTTATTCGCAACCTCCTTGATGTTGGCCTTCCTTATTCTCCGTGACGCCTCTGGCTCCGAAACCTTGTAAGCAGCTTCTACCTCCAAAGCTCTAATTAGTGCCTCCCTTGATGTTCGGAAGTTTGACAAGCGCATCACTCCCTGGACTTCTGAGTCTCGTAGTCCTTCTATGAAAATTCTAGCTGTGTAAAGTTCCAAAAATTCAGTTGGTGCTGTTGGATAAGCGGCATGAGCCAGTCTTTTTACGTCGGTCTCGAATTCTTGCAGCGTTTCATCACTTTTCTGCTTCCTTACTAGTAGTTGTGACTGGGCCACTTGTGGCAAATGATGGTCTCCAAATCTCAGCTCTAAAGCCCTAACCAAATCTTCATAGTTAGCTAGTTCGTGGTCAGATAGAGCTCGGAGTAGTTCCAGAGCTTCTCCGCGTAAGGAAACCACCAATGAGGTTGCCTTTTCGTCTTGGGTCCATCGATTGGCTCTAGCAGCAGCTTCGAACTGAATTCTGTAGGCCTGGAAGGATGTTTGTCCGTCATAGGTCGGAGGTTTTACCTTTTGGGAAGAACTAGCAGGTACACTTTCGGATTCGTGTTGTGTGACTTGTCCACTTAGCAACTTCTTCATATTTTTTTCGATGTTGCTGAACTTTTTCTGTGTTGTATTTTCCAAATCAAGAAGCTTGCTGTTGAATTCTTCTTTGATTTCGTCAATCTCTTCTTGCATTTCTTCTCTCATTCCTTTAATTTGTTCTTTCACTTCTTCTTTCATTTTTGTAACGTCGGCTCCCATTTTTTAGGTTATATTTGCTAACAGACTGTGTAACTCTTGTTGTTCTGCATTCCTTTTCTGATCTTCTTCTTGTTTTTCTTGTCGTCTTCGTTCTTCATCTTGTCGTCTTCGTTCTTCCTCCTGTTCTTTTTCTTGTCGTCATAGTTCTTCCTATTGTTCTTTTTCTTGTTGTCTTTGTTCTTTCTTCTGTTCTTTTTCTTGTCGTCTTCGTTTTTCCTCCTGTTCTTTTTCTTGTCGTCTTCTCTCTTCATCTTGTCGCCTTCGTTCTTCATCGTGTTCTTTAAACATTGCGAATAACGCTTGCATTTGTTGTTCCATTTTGGCCGATTTTAATCTCGTATCCATAAAGCGTAGTAGAATATTCAAGATTTTACTTGACGCGCCTCGTATAAACTATTTAACAGTTTAAAACGTCCGAGATAATGTCAACTACGGCACCTGGCACGAATTTTTTTCGAGTAATAAAGCACAATCCACGAATAATTCCGCTTCTGACACCAGATGTTACGTGCGTTATCGGTTCGAATTGATTACACTTATCGAATAAGACCCACTTTATTACTAAATTAACTCTGTACACTTCAACTGAACAGTAACTCACTACTTATTTACTAATTGCTGACCCACTAACTACACTGACTTCTGACTGACTCCCTCGAGGGAAAACTGACCGCCTTTTTAGTTTCGGCCCGCGGCTTCCAGAATTTTCGGCAGATAAGGCTTATCGAATGCCGAAATTTCTGGAACGCTTATCTGCCGTTTGTTTCGTTATCGCGGGCGCTTTCCCCTTATCAGAACCTTCTAGAAACTTTTTATTATTTACTAAATTCTACAATTCTATTCTAAAATCCTATTTCATCTATTTACATTGCGTTACAATACGTAAACATGACAAAAAATTACAGCAGCACACTACGTTAGAAAACTTTTTGCACACACGATATCTTAGAACTTGTAAACTAACCTGTCAGTTTATACCTGAATTTCGCAGTGTTCAAAGTGTTTCGTGATCATTTATTTTGGCTGTATTAAATACAAAAAAAAATAAACTTGAATATTATATTATCAAAATGTCTGTGAATAAAGATGTTGTTTGTGTACAAGACGAGGTTATTAAAGAATCTTTATACAGTAAATAAGATGAAGTTAACAGATGCAGTTGAGCATTTTAAAACGTTGCTTAAAAAAATAATTTGATTTTTTCGAAATGCTCGAGCTCTATTTCTTGTGAAGCTACGTCGATGGGTGAGCAAATTTTCAACCGCACTGTCGACACGTTGGCTTAAAAAAAATATGATAAGCGATAAAGAACTCATACATGTTAACGAAGAGTGTGGCGAAGTACTCTTCGAACCAGTTGAAGTTTGAACCAGAATAGTTCTTCCGGAGCTATGAAATTAATCTTTTCAACTTAACCGGTCTTATAAAGCTAAAGAACCTTAACTTATATTCCTCACCCTACACGCCTTACAATGGCTTCCGCTCATCAAGGAAATCCAGATGAATTATTCATTTCCGAACAAATTTCTAAAGTTCGAGATCTAGATTCAGAAACATCTAAACCTAGACTAGCAAAGCCGACAAAGACTGTCAAAAAATCAGCAAAAGATGTTAAAAACGTACAAGGACAAACACCAAAAACGACTTCCTTAAACGTAATTTTAACTCCCTATTTGGGAACTCCCTTGACTGGAAAACCAGAGCCCCTGGGGTTAGTACTTTTGTACCATCTTCTTATACGATGTTTTACATTGTTCACCTCATGGATGATCTTATCCGTATCCGTATCCCCCATCTAGGGAGTATAAACCTGAAGAGAAAAAAAAACCAGAGAGGTAGAGCATATCCCTTTAGAGTATAAAATAAAAGTCGTTAACATGGCGAAAAACATCCTACATGGAGTATAAAAATATTGCAAAATAGATGATGTAGTCGATTGAGAAAAAAGATCATTTAGCCTGATGGAAAGAAGACATCAAAAAAAGGAGGAAATAAATTTGATAAAATGCTCTGATTGATTCGTGGACTTATGATCGTTTTGTTGAAGCAAGACAACATTATCAGCAAGTAACTACCAAGAATTTGCAGCAATGGGCAATTTAAAGATTTGGAATTTAAAGCTTCTGAAAGAATGGGTCAAGAAATTCAAAAAAGCACATAAAATACGTCTACGAAAAATAACAAAATACGTTTCGCAAAAAGAAACAGCAACTTTAGAAGACATTTTGAAGTCTGCAGAAACTTTTCGGACACAGGCGATACAACTGATACCGAAATTTGACAAAGATTTCGTCATGACCAGACAGCTATGCTGATAGAACGAAGCTTCAAATTATGCTTGACTTTAAACTGCAGCCTTAGAATTAAACTATTTTCTTTTTTAGGAAGCCAGTACTAATCTACTTTCAACAGGAGTCTTGCAGAACAAGGAAGCAAAATTGTATTTGTTAAGCGACAAGATATGAATACATTCATATACAGCATAATATGCTCTTATTTTGTCGGGAAAATTATTGCCTAGAGAACCAACCGGCAAATTTGGCCCAAGAGTTCAAAAAAGTAGTGGATGAATATGTACAAAAATATAAAAACATTATAATAACATCTTCAAAGTCTGGAAAACTGACAACAGGATCATATATTGACTTTCTTCAAGGTTGTTTGAAACCTTACGTTGGAAAAGAAAATTTTCTTTTACTCATTGACTCTTGGGGAGGTCAAACTAAACTTGAAACGTATGATGACAAATTACAATGAATTACCTACTTGTACGATTAAAGTTATTCCTCCTAAATGTACGTCTATTGTTCAACCTTGAGACGTTTGTTTTTATAGACAAGTAAAAAATTTAAGTAAGCATTTACAAAATTCAGCATATATAATTGAACAGAATCGGCAGATAAATTCACGAGAAGACTGTATTAAAATTCAATCAATTGTTCATCATCAATTGTCATCGCCAATTTTCAATAAAATGATACGGTATGCTTGGTTGGCTCATACCAGGTATGTCCGGTAATGCTTTTATTACCCTAGTGCACCGGAAATAAGAAGATTTTAAAGAATTTATTGTTGAGGCCACCGATTTCGAGAGCGACTTCCAAGTGAAGTCGCCAACCCCGAAGATGGTCACACCTGTAAAAAAAAACATTCAGCCCAGTCCCCTAGCCTCCGCCAGAAACCCATGACCTTCGTCAAGATGCCGTACCTGCAACGATTGGCATTGGCACAGAGACTGCCCACATCGAGATGAGCTTTCGAGCAACTGGCGAGAAAAACGAGCGACGCTCCACTGCGTCGGGAAACGAGACGGTGCCCGTAGTCGCGGCAACGACGAGCCGCCCAGAACCAGCCGCAAATAGGGGGCTTTAAGACCATCCGTGTCATCGTCCCAAAATCGAGCTCAGCATCAGTGGAAAGAGCTATTTAGCCCTGGTTGATACTGGAGCGAATGGCAATTTTATGCCAGCTAGGTTCAAGGGAAAACTTACTCCTACGAACATGCAGTTCCGCTTAGCGACCCAGGAGACAGCCAATATTCAAGAATCACAGGAACTTACCGTTCAGATTGGTTCATACTGTCGACCAGTTGAGTTCTTTTTGGTGAAGGACCTTCAAGAGGACTTGGTCCTTGGATATCGCTGGCTTTATGAGAAGGACGCAACCCTGGATGTCCGAAGAGGATGCCTTCACTTTGGAACCAAGAGGCGATACACGGAATACCTAATGGCCCCAAAATACCCGACTGAGACAATCCTGAATATGACGCCCGAGGTTCTTGATGAGATGCCGGAGTAATTGCCCCAGCCACGCCATCTGCTGCCGGAGTTTGCTGACGTCTTCGCAGCAGCCCCTCACCACCACCAGATCTGTAACACATGAAATCCATTTGAAGGATTCTACACCTTTCCAATTACGGCCTTACCACTTATCTGAGGCTAAGAGGCAAACGATGTCAGAACAAATTGAGGAGATGCTGATATCGAAAGTTATCGAACCCAGTACATCCGCATACGTGTCTTCTGTTGTGCTGGTTCGCAAAAGGGACGACACTTAGAAGGTTCTGCCTAGACTACCGACCCACTAAATAGTCAGATCACCGACGAATCCACGTCTCTGACCCTCATCCCGCAGATGCTGAAGGACCTGGGCTACGCAAGCATCTTCTCGAACTTGGACATGAAATCAGGATATTGGCAAATCCCGCGGAGCGAAGAATCCAAGAAGTTCACTGCCTTTGCCACATCCAACAGAGCGACGTACCAGTTCCGAATCATGTCCTTCGGAATCAAGAAAGCTCTCGGAACCGTTCAGAGGTTCCTGACGCTGCTCGGGCTTCTCAATAAGTTCGTTCTAGTCTACTTGGATATCATCATTATATATTTTCCCAACTTCGAAGACCACCTGATGCATTTTCGGAGTTTTTAAACGACTCCGAAGCTCAGGAACTGAACTTGCTCGCCAAAGAAGTGTAAACTCGGAACACACGACATACAGTATCTTTGACGCCAAGTAGAAGCAACCACCAACCGACGACTTGACTACCACCTAGTCTGTCTATACCATGAAAACGCCGACGTCTCGAACCAAACTCACACGATTTCTTGGAGTCTGTGGATGGCTTCGAAAGTATATCCCAAACTTCGCTTAGATGGTAGCCCCACTGACGAACGCTCTTAGTCCCAAGAAGACCTTCAAATGGACCACAGAATGCACCATATAGAAATATCCCTTATTTCTGGAATAGCTGTACGAGCAGTCGAATTCTGCATGTTTTCGCCGTTGTATTGTCGAAATTTAATACTTAAAGCCCCATATATTGTTTCCTCACGCCACCTGTTGAAAGTGAGGTTAAGTTTCTGCTGCCACATGAAGAAAGATGGTTAACCGCCATTTTCTTGTATGACAAGTGATGTCTTCTTCCAGTGCTGCCATCTACCAGCTGACACGCAGTGCATCATCTGTCATTGTCGCGCAGGGCTGCCATCTACTGGCTGACACGCCGAATTGGCATCTGTGTCCCTTCAGCGCCATTTCTTGAACATGACATACTTTCTAATTGTCACTTGTTTCGAGGCCAACTACTGGCAACATTTCTGGTCCCTAGTACCAACCGTTAGTAGCGGTTGCGACAATTCCCTGTTGAACGCTCAACATTTATTAATTACTTTGCATAAATTGCGTGAGTTTTGGCCGTTTCTCTTTGTGTCGTAATCCCATTTGTTTTTCTACCAAGCAAGTGCTGCGCTGCAATTTCTTGTGCACTCTGCTTCCAACTTTTTTGCCAACATTCCAAACATTTAACCCTTTTATTTATTTTTTTTGCGCTTCTACATTATTTCATTCATTTATTTTTTTCCTTCGGCCACAATCTTTTGGGCCAAATATAATTTATTATTTTTATTTGTAATTTATATCCGCAACGGTAAAACTACGAGTGGCCTAAAATATACAACAGTAAATTTCCTAACTGTGTTTATTAATTTATTTGTAATTTTTCAAATTTTATTATCCCTAAAATATGTCTGCTTCTGAAGGTTTAATTACAAGAGTTGCTTTATTAAATTTTGTGTGAAGACTACAGAATATGTCATTATTAGTAGAAGAAGAAAACTGTTTCTCAATATAGGGATGTGCTGTGTTAACATGGGGAGAGTGTCATGGAAACACCCAAGAGGCCTTCAGAAGATATATGTAAACATTTCTTAATCGTCACCATCCAAATCGAAGGACCATTTAGGCCCCTAAATTTTAGGGGCAGAAAAGCGTTGTCGCGAAACTGGGTTTATCAAACCAAAAAATACTAACTACAGATGTAGATGTACAATGCAAACAGAATGGAGCTAGAGTTCTTACAAATTTTGCAGAATGGTCCAGCATTTAGTACTAGACGTGTAGGCAATGCAGATTAACCTACATCTTGGCGAACTATCAGGAAGCAAGAACTTTATCCACTCCATCTACGCCGGGTACAAGACCTTCCAGTGAATTTAGGTACAAAATTTTGTGAATGTTATTAGAACAACACAATAATAATTCAAATTTTCTGTCAAATACCATTCTCACTGATGAAAACACTTTTACCCGAAATATTTTCAACATTTACACTTCGCATGTTTGGACAGAATAAAATCCAGAGCTACAAGAGTAACGCATTTTCAGCATGATAAAGAAAGAAAGAAAGAGAAAGAGAGAGAGAGAGGAGAGAGAGAGAGGGGGGGGGGAGAGAAAATTCTTCAAGATCAACACAAACAAGATTAAAAAACAATAGCATTTCACTAAATCGGGGAAATCGCCAAAAAGACCACGTTCGCGACCGTTAAAATTATTTGGTTCTGCGAATAATATATCGGAGAAAAAAAGAAGTAAACTAAACAAATGCATTGTACGAATTTTTGTTTCTGATTTCCAGCCGCTTTCTTTTGTTAAGTACGTTGGATTTTTGGATTATACAAAAAAAAAAATGAATTTTATGTATACTCCGCCTAACAGAAAAATATTAACAAATACGTTAATTCCAAATTTCTGTAATCAAGAGAAAGAACAAGTTAAAAATATTCTCAAACAAATCAACCATAAGCCATAACAACCGATATGTGGTCTTCTGATAGCAACAAGTCCTGCATTACTGTTACTTGTCATCTTATTTTTCAAATATTGAAAGGACGAATTACCTGGTAGTCACACAGGAAAAAAATATTGCAAACACGTTACCTTACATTTTTGAAACCTGGTCTGCAAGTAATAAAGTAGTGACAGTTGTTTCAGAAAATGGCGTGAAGTTAAAAATGCGATAAGTGAACATTTACATAAATACCATCATCCATGCGCTGCCCAAACATTAGATTTAACTATAAATGAAAGCATAAACGAAAACGACAACTTAAAAATCATCTCAACAAAATGTCGCAATTTAGTTGGTCATTTTAAGCACGGTCGCTTAGCATCTCAAAAATTACGATATGTCCACCAACAAATGAATCTCCCTGTGCTGAAAGTTAAACAAGACGTAGCAACAAGGTGGAATTCGATACTGATAATGGTACAACGTCTTGTAAAATTGAAATATCCACTAGCAAATACTCCATCTAGTCTACCTAAAGCTTAAAGTTGTTGGGAAGCCTCAGAATGGGAAGCAATCTCAGACTGTATATCACTACTAAAACCAGTAGCTGATGTAACAAAGGAGTTATCTGGAGAAAAATATCTCACCATTTCTACAGTAAAGCAAAAATAAATTTGCTATTTAAAAGCATTAAAAAAATTCAGTATCAATCAAATATATTTGCCAATCATTTATTGGTAAAAGGTCAATCTTATGCTTCGTCATATTTAATGAAGAGGATGGAGTGAAAAGTATCGGGCCTAATGCACAGGATTTTTTTTATTTCGTTGGCTGTCTTTATTTTTGAACATTATCTCTATTAAACGTCATACTGTTTTCAAAACAATGCTCTAATGCTTATAGAACAACTTGTAGAACTCTTCATGCATTTACGAACATTGATAGCTTCCTCGTTGTTTCTCCAGTTGGAGTACAACCTCAGCAGTCACTATATATTTAAAAAGCTGGTGTTTCATTTAAAAGAAAATGCTGCTAATGCTCAAAAGTGGATGTTAGAGGAGCTAACACAAATGATATCCGACAAGTATACCATGGGGCAGACATTACATATTTTCCCGATTCGCCTGCTACCACATAAAAAATCAATTTAAAAGCCGGAAGCTCTTTTTGGGCATATTTTGATTCAAAAGTCGCAAAATTCAAAAATATTACAACATCACCTACAATAGGTACATCCATAAATCAGATCCGAAAAACGTAATCAGTCCCAAAAAGGGTATTCTGCCAGTGGCGTATAATGCTGATTTTTTATTTCACTGAGGCATCGCTGGTTTCCTGATAACGTGCTTTAAATTGATAATTAATTTTAACATTAATTAATGTAGATTTCCAATCAAGAACCCTCAACGAGTTCAACATTGGGTTTGGTATATGCAAATTTCAGATTGGTCTTCTGCCAAAAACGATAGCCTCTGTTCAGGACATTTTGAAAGAAATTGTGTTTATTAGATTGGTAACAGAACTTGTCTGTCAGATGAAGCAACGCCTACAATATTTCCAGAATTACCAAAAGCCATATAATCAAGTACATATAAAAAACAGTAAGTCCACACAAATGTTTGCAATTTCAATATTAATTAATTAAACACTAGGCGGATCTAATGTTCTTTTTAAATTTTTGTGTATTGTAATAATGGTCATTATCAGAAATATAAAATAAAGAAATGCAATAACCTTATCACCAACCCAATAAAAAACAAAATTAGATCGAGTAATCCATCGATCCCCAGAATGTATTATTTACCAAAAATTCATAAACCAAGAAATTCAATAAAACCAATAGTTTCAGGTGTAACCTAATCCAGTTATCAATTGGCAAAATGGCTTCACAATTGTAGTAGGCACCTGTCAAAGGATAATCAATCAATAAACAGTTACCATGAGCTTCTCCTACGGCGTACACCATATTTATTAATTCTTCTTTAGAGTAATTCATTTCACAATTATTAGTGTAACTTTTCTATTGAACTTTATGTCACTCGAAAATTTGTATGATTATCCTTTGACAGGTGCCTAGTACGTTATCTTACAAATAAACTATTTGTAAACTTCGCATTTTTTCATAAAAATGAGATTTCATGAGAAACTAATGAATTTAGGTATATGAGCAGGTGTAGCAAAGTTGTAGAGAATTTAATTCTGCATCTCATGGTATGAAAATATACAGGGTGTTGCATTTAAAATTTTCGAAATTTTTCAATTTTTAAATTGTCAATTTTGACATGATATTTTGGTCACCCTGTATAACGCAGGGCAGTTTTTGAAGCACGATTCGGAAGAGTCGTCCTTACTAAACATCTGATAAAAAAATGGGCATAGTAGCTCTTAGCATAACCTGTTAGTATCAAATAATGTAAGCAGCCAATATCGACTAGAAAAACTTTTCAAGCGAGATAACTTAAAAACCGTGAATATTCGAATATGACTATTCTACAGAAAGTACCCTTTATTTTTGATGTAGAATCCGAAAAAAATATAAAAAATGTGTGTTTCTATTTAAAAAACAAAAGTTGGTGTCTGGCCAGGAAAAGTGGAACACCCTGTGTAGTTGAAATTATTTTTAATTTGTACATTTCGAGAAATGTGAGAATACCGTAAAAAGAATAATCCATATATTCCTCGTTTTAACATAGATATTGGACTTTCCCTCACTAGTGGTGGGACACGCTGTATATATATATGTCGACAAAGCCATGTTATTTTAAGTGGTTATGTGATAGTTTCCTAGTAATAAGTTTGTTTATCTTATATGACTCCAGCAGGTCGAAAAGCCGGCCCGCACGTAGTCAATAAATTAGGGGACCGGTCTTGTAAGTTTGTTTCAATGTTTAGTCTAGGATAAGGAACAAAGAACCCACTGATATTTTTATAAAGGAAATATCACGTTGAGTGGAACGGGGCCGGGGAAAAAAGGGATTTGGTTGTGGAAAGTAGAGGTAGTGAATTGAGAGATCTGAAGGCAATCGGAACCGGCTCCGGATCGCTAGTTCTTTGTTCTTTTATTTTATTGTTTAAAGTCTAGTTTTAAAAGATAATTAATTTACGGTTCTCGTGGATCGCTGTATCGGTCGTTGTAGTGTTTGTTGCAATAAAACTAATTAATCGTGTCAAGGTGTTTGTTATTATTTTAAATTACCAAAATAATGGATGACCGGCAAACCCTCAACCCTTCAGTTCCGACATTATATATATATATATATATATATATATATATATATATATATATATAGAAAAGAAACCAATACAAATCGCTTTATCACAGCTGATTCTAATCATTGTCCACACCAGAAATTAGCAAGTATAGGTTTTTTATTCTTCATGGTAAAATGATATCCGACAATATATATTAACCTACATTTTTATAAAAAAATATAGGTTTTTTAATAAACGGGATTTTAAATGTTCCTATAAGTAAATTCAGATATACAAAATAACTAGCTCACATTAAAGATGTTGTTATTTTTAATGGTTTCCCCGCAGAAACAGGAAACAGCATGTTAAGAAAATGTAGATTTAAGAGAATATTTCAAGATTGCTCTAAGCTTAACCAATCTAAAGATAGCACTCCTATAACCATCGTAAAATTACCATATTAGCCGAATATCACCAATAAAATTAATAAAGTTCTATAGGGAAACAACGTAAAAGTAGTGTACACAGCCAATATCAGTCTCCGCAATAATTTGGGTAATGCTAAAGATAAATTGGACAAGCTTGAGAATTCCGGAATTTACGAAATAGGCTGTAACAATTGTACTTTATCATACGTTGGGCAGACCAAGAGATCCATTAAAACTAGATTTAAAGAACATATTCCTCATTTTAGACATAATAGAGAAGAAAAATCAAGTATCGCCCTACATATGATAAGTACAGGGCACAAAACTAACATAGAAAATTTTAAATTGTTAAGACCGGTTACAAATAACAGAGAACTTGGTGCATACGAAACAATTTACATGAACCAGTGGCCTGTTACCCTTAATGGAGATAAAGGACTATTGGCGACTTCCAGTTTATTGAAGGTTATTTGTGGCAGGTCAAAATTGCATGCCCTAGATGTGCTAAACAATTAGAAATAGGAAAGAAAGCGAAAGACCGCCAGTATCGATTTGAATCCCAATGCAGATGACGTTGAAGCATATTTTGCTAATCTATTTAGAATAGTGCGCTTGAGAATGCCAGTTTTGCTGGCGAAATACGTATCGCGTGGTTATTTACTTAATTTCCGATGTAGTAAAGGGGTGAAACCTTCTATGGACTAAATCACAAAAATGTTATGATGGATTTTACAAGTAAAAAAATAAGTATTTTTATATTGCATGGTAGTAAAATATCTTCACAAGGAACTGTTGCAAAAAACTTCAGAAGAGCCAGTACCATCTAAATCTGTTAGTAGCCCGGTGGAAGATACTCGAAGTTGCAAAAAGTGAAAAAAAGACTAAAATAATTCGAGTATTGCAACAAAAAGTGAAAAGATATAAAAAAAGAATTATATCTTTAAAACAGGTTCCAAAGGATTTAAAAGCAAAGTATTTATTGTCATCTGAAAATACCCTTCTTTTTGAAAATATGAGTGTGACTGAAGAAAATACAATACTTGCAAATTCCCAAATCACTGATAGCTGGGATGAGATATTACAAAACTTGGATCATCCATAGAAAATGCATAGGGGTGAAGTATTCCAGCACTAACACCAGCGGAGACACGATCCATACAATCTGAACGTCATGTCATAGTTAGTAGTCCACCACAAACTCAATTTCCTACTACAGTTGGGCGTCGTATCAAACGACCAGCAGCCGAAATGGAAAAGACATTTATCAGTTACTTAAAAATTAAGGTCAACAGAACTCAACCCGACCAATATATGCAACAAACTTGTAGAAACCATTCCAATGTAGACAATCATATGCAATAATTTTTTATGAGTTTGCTACCCGAATTTGAAAACATGACTGCTGATGAAATAAGAACTTTCAAAATTAGGGTTATGATACTTATTGACGAGATAAAGACTAATCATTCTCAACATACTTTACATTCATCTACTGTCTCATATCCTACAGCATTACATCAATTTCCTTTGGAAGGAATGTTACCACATTCGCCAATATCACCCTCCGCATCTGTTCGAATGTCTAATGTATTTTCACCAATTGATTACAGTACTGAACCGCAATTACCACATACAGAAGAATTCATCACTAATCAGAATGAAAACAATAAATAATGTGATTAAGTCGAATAAAAGGTTAATATTTAATCACAATTTGTGATTATTATACTAATTAAAATATAGTACTTATGAATTTCATTTATTTACCTTAATGTTATTAAAATCCTTTCTTCAGCACTAACACACTCGCTCATGTTTGTATTTTGCCTAGTAATGGGTGGACTAACAACTTGTGTAAGAGCCCTTTGACACGGGACTAATTTTAGTACTAAATTTAGCAAAAAAAAGTGCGCGCGCTGATTCAGTATACGATTTAGTACAAAATTATGAATACATGATATACTTCTTCCGGGATTGGACCGTGTCAAAGAACTACTAAAAGTGTTCGACGTTTCGCCCACCATCGTAGGGGGCTTCTTCAGGAACAAAGAATTAAAATACAAGGAAATATCCAAAAAATGAAAGCTGAAAAAACGGTGGCCAATTTCAAAACATCAGAGCACGGTAACTATGTCTACCATACCAGACGCGAAACTCTTCTGAATTGAAAATTTGGTACAAAGGATAAGAAAGTTTAGATGTTTTGAGATTGGCCCCACTTTCTTCAACTTTCATTTTTTGGATATTTCCTTGTATTTTAATTCTTTGTTCCTGAAGAAGCCCTCTGCGGTGGTGGGCGAAACGTCGAAAACTTTTAGTAGTTCTTTGACACGGTCCAATCCCAGAAGAAGTATATCCTGTACTGACTCTGGCCGTGGAAGCCTTCGTTATCAAAATTATGAATGCTTATATGACATTTAAGTAGAAAAAACAAGTATAAGGGCATGCGCGGTAGATGCAAAATGTCAAAATATATAACAAATTTTATATTTTGTGGTTAGATTAGGTACGGTTGACAGATCTCATGTACATTATCTGTATTAGGCTTAAAAAGTGAATTTTTGGAAAAGATGGCTCATTTCAAGCAACTCTTAGAAGCAGCAGCCGCAAATATACATTAAATAATAATGATTGCAATTAATAAAAAACGGAGGACGAGAAATCTTCAAAAAAGGCGCAAAATTTGGATGAAAGATTGGAAAAATCAACGATCAGATGGCAGGGGCCTATTGACATTATTAAATGATGAATTTTCACTTGAAGACCCATCTGCCTACAAAAATTTCACGCGTATGAATAATAATTGTTTTAAAACATTATTGAGCAAAGTAAAAATCGTCTTGACAAAACAAGATACAGTTATGCGTGATAGTATTCCGGCACAATCAAAGTAAAATGTTTTCCATCCGATTCTGTTACTTTTATAATGAAATTCTAAATTTTAGGTTAGAGACTAACTTGCGTTTTTTAGCTATGGGAGAATCTTACCGATCCTTAATGTACAGCACGAGAATTGATGAACGCACCATTTCAAGATTTATTCTTACAGTTTGCGATGTTATATATGAATTTCTGAAAAATGACTATTTAAAGGTAAGAAGCATCCTTATTGAAAGAATTATGTACATATATATTCTGTTGTAGACACCTAATAACCAAGAAACTTGACTTTCGATAGCTAAACAATTTGAAGAATTGTCTTGGTGCTCTTGATGGGAGACACATTAAGTTTAGACCACCTGTTTCAGCAGGATCATATTATTACAACTACAAAGGTGCCAATTCAGTTGTTCTGCTAACTGTGGCAGATGCATGTTACAAATTTACATATTTTAATGTGGGAATCAATGGACGTATAAATATGGTGTTGTTTTCAGAGAAAGCAATTTATCAGAAGCTATAAAAACAAACAGCCTACATTTTCCAGATGACCGCATATTACCTGGACAAGATTTAAAAACACCTTATGTAATTGTGGCTTAACATATGATCAATAGGTACTTAATTATTGATTGTCTAGAGCTCGAAGAATTATTGAAAACTCCTTTGGAATCTTAGCCAACAGATTTGGGGTCTTTATGAATCTTATACAGCTGTCGGCTAAAAAAAGTACAAAACATTCCATTAGCTCTTCATATTTTCTTAGGAAAATTTTGCATCATATACAGAAGTTACTGAAAAAGAAAACCACTGTCTTCCAAATAATGAGCTCATATTGGTAATCGCTCAGCAGTAATAGCCTTGAAGGTTCGAGACAATTTTAAACATTCTTTACTTGACAGTGAAATTGGTTCCTTTGAATGGCAAAATGATGCAATTTTAAGGCATAATATGTAACATTTGCCATAATAATAAATCACACATTTAAATTATTATGCTGTAAATATTAAAAAAATCATTTATTTATTTCTATTATTTAAAATATCATTTCTAGCTTTATATAATATTTCTGATATTTGGTGTTGGACATCTAAAAATAAATCTTCGCTATGTTCCGCAATATAGAACATTTCTTTCTCAACGAACTTGCTGAAAACCTCAGATTCAGATTTTTTTGTTATCTTCGGATTTGAGAAAAAATGTTTAAGCACTCTTTCAATTTCTTTTAATGATTCCATTGTAGCTTCCATAATTACATCTTCACTTTCCAACTTTCTTTTTTGGTGAAAGTAATTGACGAAAGACTGTTCCTAAATCAGTATCGATTCAGAAAGGAAAAATCGACCATACAAGCCATCCAGACGGTCATCAGATTGGGAGAGCAGGCAAGGGAAAGATAGTGTGCTCTGATCACGTTGGACGTGACAAATGCCATTCAACACGGCAACAGAGTGCCTAACAATGAACGAGCTAAGAAAAAAAAAGTATCGCCCGATTTAGTTAACATCGTGGAAAGTTACCTTAAAGAAAGAAAACTTCAAATAGACCAAGAAAAAGAAATTAAGATATCAGCGGGGGTTCCGCAGGGCTCCGTCTTGGAGCCAACTCTGTGGAACATTCTCTATGACGGCCTACTGCGAATTAACCTGACAGCAGGAGCAACAACTATACGTTTTGCGTCGCATAGGCATCTGGATAAGAGAAAATAATATTAAGGTGGCCCCATGGTCATTATAAAAGGACCAGGAAAAAGAAATAATGTCCACTTTCAACTTAAGGAAACAATTATTTTACCAAAGAGAGCAGTAAGATACTTGAAAGTAATAATAAACACATATGGCGAAATAATCGCACGGTGACAAAAAAGGCGGACCACGAACCATTAAGCGGCAAATCCTGAGCAAGGCGGCGTACTCTATTCTGCTGTATGCAAGCCCGGTTTGGCATCTAGCTGTGGAGAAAGAGTGCTACAGGTCGGCAAAGAGAAGGTTCAGCACAAACTTTTGCTGAAATTAAAATGCTCATATCGGACAATTTCAACGAACGCTCTCCAAGTCTTAGGTGGAACTATACCTGTCGATCCACAGGTGAAGCAGAGGTGCCTTATACATCAAAGAGCGGGAATTTCCAAGCAAGAAAGGCCCACGATAAGAAATGGTATCCTGGATATATGGCAAAGGCGATGTATCCCTTATATAAGACTCTGGATGCAGTGTAAATACTTTTCAGGGGGACTACTTCACACGCAGATACTTATTGGACATGAGCGTTTTCGAAATTATGCAAAAAAGATGGGGAAACCCGAAAGTGAACGGTGTAGCTATTGCCCAAACACGGGCACAGTAGAGCATACACTATTTGAATGCCCAAAATGGGAAAGGGAGAAGCAGGCGGCATGCGGTGTTCTAGGTAGAGCGTTGACCGCGAACAATTTTGGAGATAAAATAATGTCCGGCAGCAGAGGCTGGAATGCCGCGGCGGCGAGTTTCATGCGGCGGCGGCGATTCAGCCCCGTCGAGTTGGCCGCGGCGACATGTCCTAAACCTCAGCAAATGAGCACAATAAGCTTTAGAGATTAGGATTCGAATTATCGATTCGTATATGTTGATATTGGAAGCTTTGGCAGAGTACAATTCGACAGTTTTCAAACGCTGTTCATTGTGGACATCAATTGAAGCAAAAGTCCAAGAACTACCGACAGAGAAATGCTTGCAAGGGAACAGAAAGCCCAAAAGTGCCTAATCTTTCTGTTGGTGATGAAGCGTTCGGATTACACAAGCATTTAATTCGAGCGTATGGTGGTAAAAATCTGACAGTAAAAAAGATTGTTTAATTATCGGTTGTCTAGAGCTCGAAAATATGTCGAATGCACATTTGGCATTTTAAGTAATAAATGGAGAATTCTTCATCGACCGATAAACGTGGTTCCTGATTTTGCCGTGGATATTATCGTTGCTTGCGTAATTTTAAACAATTTTGTTCGGGATAGCGATGGCTCTTAGACTGCGGATACAACGACAATTACAGGATTCGAAGATTTAAGCAGAGAACAAGCGGTATCCGGCGGTTTAAAGGCTAATCACATAAGAAATTTACTATCTAACTATTTTTTGACAAATGCTGGGTCAGTGAAATGGCAAATGTCTAAAATATAAAATATATTAGTAACCAAATACGTTCTTTTCTGCATTTCCTAATTCCTGGAAATCTTCTTTAAGCGCTGAACATACTTCACTCGAAGCTTTTTTGGTCTGATTTCTGTCTAGGAATTTCTTCTGTTTTGTCCCACAATATGGGTTTGGACTCGATTAATGAAATTAAATATTCAATGTCTATTTCCGCAGTAGCATTTTATAACAATCCATCTCTGCACGTTAAACGTTAACTGAAAATGTATAATTTATAATGATGTCTTCGATGGACCCATGACCGCCGGCCTGCAACAAAACCGTGACCGGCACATGCGAAATGGACTATGTTGCTGTATGAATAACTATTTTTTTTTATAACCGTAAACAAGTTAAATAGCAGATTCGCTTATAAATTAAAAAGAACCTTTATCCTACCTATAAAATTTAACAGAAATTTAGAAAATAGAACTACCACTTGAAGTAATTTTTTTAACATATTTAATTTATTAATTTATTTGTACAAGATAAAGAAAATTGACAAATGTTAGATGACTTTTTTATACATGGTGTTTATTAACAAATGAGCTAGTTTAAGAATATTTTCCTTAGATTTAAGCGATTTTAGTCAGCTTAGTACAAAGTTGCTTGCTTAAGAAGTTTCAAGCCTGAGAAATATTTTTATTTTAGTATTATAACTTATTTATTTTGTGGGTAGTTGTTTTCAAAATTTTTGCAAGAATTGCAAGAATAATTGGTTAATTTGTGCCAAAATTATACAGGATGTGGTGAATCCTTTCGCCACTATGCTCTTTCCTTCAGATTTATATTACGAATAGCAAATCTTAGAAAATGATTTGTTATTTAAAATGGCATTCTATTTTCTTTTAAAATTAGTTATACTGGATGAGTCATTACTTTGATAAAACTTTGTAGCTCTTACAATTTTGAGGATAACAAAAATTTCTTTGATGCAAGAATGAGATGCACATTCTAAAATTATTTTTTACTATACAGGTTGAACATATACAGAGTGGTGCCTTAAAGATGACTTTTTTAAATATACCACTTTTCAGTTAACTTAATAATTGAGTTCTTTTTTTGGATTAACAAAGCAATGTATCTTTGTGGTAAAAATATGGGATCATAATTTTTTATCGAGATATTCTAGAGGCAACCAATTAAGACATTCGCTTTCTGAAACTCGAGTTACCTTGCAGAAGCTTTATTTATGGTGCGATCTTAGCACACATTTTTTTGTTTTTAATTGTGAAGCTTGATGATCTATATTTCTGAAATAAATACTTTGATACTTAAAATTTTACTCCTTAAAATTGTCGAAGTAGGTCTTAAATTATGTAGGAATTAGAAAGTATTATTTTAAATTCTACAATTCAAAAAAAAAAAATTCGCTAAAACAAAACAATAAGTAAAGATTCTACAGGGTGACCTAGAAATAAAAGGGTAACACTGTAGATAGCGATTCTAGTCTCATATGCACGGAGTAATTACTGTATAAAACCATTTTTTTTTTCATTTAACATCTGACAATTACAATTTTAGGTAAACTTTATTAGTATTTAGCAATGGATACAAGGTTGAAAAGAATTATCTCTCTACTAAACTTGCCTAAACATGAAACCACTAAAGGTCTAGGTAGATATCTTCAAAATAAAACTTTAAATCTTTTACTCGGTAAGTTATGCATGTACAATTCTTCAGTGCAAATATTTGTCGGCGCCACCTACGCCTATGGTTGGCCACTAGTTTATTTTTGCATAAAAGGTACTAGTGGAGACTTTTAAGTTATGTTTTTGCCTAGAATAGTACTAATTGTAAGATTGTAGCTTTAAGATGGGAATAAAGGGAAGGAGGAAAACACGAACGCTGGTGGAGGATGAGAGGGCAGTCTAGGGAGAACTGTGGTGCACACCACCCGCGACCTCTCAGTTTTCTATCGTTAAATCCGTTAAAGCTGTTTTTTGATAACATGTCTCGGCGGTCTATCCACCCAGTTAAAAGCTCCATTCCGAAATCAGAAGTGGGATCGGGACTGCCAAAAAGACGTGTTGAATCCTCGAGTGAAAGTGATGAGAGTGATTGCGTGCGTACCGCGTTTACCTGCGCGTGAGAGCCCTGATGTTATGTTCGCACGAATTCAGCATTTCGAACGGCAGCTTGCCTCAACATCAACTCCGCCGGCAAGTGCAAGCGCACCGATAAATGTAAAGCTACCTGAGTTCGACCCGAGCTCTAAATTAGCTGATCCCGAAGGATGGTGTGCCTTTGTCGATTTATGGGTCGAAAAAAAACAAACCAGATACCATGGAGTTTGTCATGTTATTATCTGCGGCAGTAAAGGGGGAAGCTGGAAGCTGGTTCATTTCGACAAGACCTACAGAAAAGAATTGGATGGCCCTCAGAACCGAATTTTTGGCTGTTTTTGCAAAACCCATCGATTTACTGGAACAATTTTCCAAGCCGTTAGTGGTAAAAGGGACGCTGCAGAAGATACTCCCTTAATTGATGAGATGTTGCACTCAATGCGGACCGTACTGCAGCTACAGAAAAGCTGTGATACCAACGAAGCCTTTGCTGTACTAGTTGCCTGTTATTTCGGTTCCACTCGCAATGATTTAGTGAGGCGGAGATATTACGTTGAAGTTCCACGAGATGCTAAAAGTATGTGCACCATGGTACAGGGGAGACTCTGATCATACCGGATTGAAGCGTCGGGCTCTATCACCGCCTTCCCAATACAAGAAGCGTCATCAATTTCATGGAAACTGCCATGACTGTGGGCGAACAGGACATCGATCTCGACAGTGCCCACGTCGTCGTGATTCGGCTGTCACATCGTCTGGATTTGGTGCCGCCACTTCAAAAACGGTGACCTGTTTCACTTGTGGAAAACCGGGTCACATTTCGCCAAATTGCCCTGACAGCCAGCGTAAATCAAAACGTGATCGTGAAGTGATTCAGAAGCACATCAACCTTGGTGAGAAACGAACCGGACCAGTTGGAGAACTAAAACTTGGATCTGGTGAGCTCTTTCCTTTTCTGTTTGATACTGGTTCAGATTGCTCTCTAATTAAGGAAACTGTTGCCAACCATTTTAATGGAAGACGTTTTAATAATCTAACCTCACTAAGAGGCATTGGTAATGGCTGTTTCCTTTGTCAGATCCAAATTTTGACACTAGTTGAAATTCAAGGACTTTTCATTGAAATTTTATTTTTTGTAGTACCTGATGACTTTATGTTAGCTAAAATTATAATTGGTAAGGATTTATTACAACAAAACATCAATGTTCTTTTTAATTCAGATGGCTTGGTTTTTACTCGCGAAGGACAATCCGGGTCCAGCTAATCCAGTTGAATATGGTTTGTTTAGTTTTATTTTTTTTTGCTTATTTAACTTTGGAAATCTAATCAGATATTAAGAACCATATTTAAATAATTTAGAGTTGATTTTGTTATAGATACTTTTGATTCAATTTTAAGACCAATTTCTCCAGTGGCTTCATCACTAATTGTGCAAAGTAAAAGTAAGTTACAAATTCAGTCCCCATTTTTATAGTAAAGATTAACTAAAAATTTGGTTCAATAATTTATTAACTATTTTTTTCGTTTGTTTAATCAGCCGTTTACATATTTTTTTAATTAACAGCTTATACATACTTTGATAATTCAACGAAGTCGAAGATCGTACTATGTAACGCAGACTCATCATCTGACAATGCTGTACCATCATGCAATACTGACTTCCGAAGCTCTTCAAATTTTTTAGACCAAAAATTGGAAAAAAATAATTCAACTTCGTCAGAAGACAAAACAAGTGGCAGTGAGTATTTTCCATCAGATAATGACAGTATTATTTTAAGTACCACAAATGAGGACGAAGTGGTTAAATCCAGCAAAGAGAAAAATATAAAAGCTTTTAAGATGATAGAAAAACTAAGAATTAAAGACAAAAAGAAAGGCAAGAATATAAAGGGGAAAGAACGAGAGCCAGAACAAATGGTAATAAATAAATCTCTGCTAACAAAATTTACAAAACCTGACTCAACGAATGAGAAACATCATTCAAAACTCACTAAATACTCTCATGTGGAAATACATGCAGCATTTAAGGATAATGGTAATCGAATTCGAAATAAAGGGCACGCGTGATATTTTTGCCAAAAAATTGTTCAAAATTGTGCCAGACATTTCGAAACAATGCATCAAAAGGAAGTAGAGGTTGCTAAATTATTGGCCATGCCGAAAAACTCTAAACCCAGAAGAGATGGATTTGCGAACCTTATTAGGGTAGGAGATTTTTATCACAATAGTCATGTTATTGCAACTAAACAAGGTGAGTTGCTACTTGTTCGTAGACCTACCGAAGATGAATCAAGATTTTTAAGTTTCAGAGACTATGGGCCAGGTCCCCATTGCCTAGGATTTATGCTAAAAAAGCATTTATGGCACCATATAAAATTTACCTGTACAGATGTAACAAGAAGTGTTACAGGTCAAGATGGACACGTGATTGCTAAAAGTGACGCTATATTAAACAACGCATTTGGAGCTGAACTTTCCAACGATTTTGTGACAAATATATCTTCTAAGTTAAGGGGTGATGAGGTCGCGAATTATACTAAAGATGATAATCTAATATTAAAATTTGGCGCTATGTTACTTGAGAAATATGGAACAACACAATGTGAATTAATTAGGCAGTCCATGAGGCAACTAGCTAGATTTACTCTCAAACTACGCGAAATTGAAAACAGTAATCAACATTTATCAGACTACCTCGTCCCACAGAAATTTGATGTAATTGTACAAGCCACAAAATTATTATGCGTTACACATCAAAGCAGTGTCCGAAGACCAGAATTTGAAGTACTTTCCCTAGCTCTTAAGATTGGATACGCTCTAAAAAAATGTGCTGCAATAAAACGTGGAAATTTCTTGAGGAGTGGAAATTTATCTGGAAACGAAAATATAGTGTGTTTCTTAAATTTAATGGAGCTTGAATGGAACAACAGAATATCTTCTAGTGCTTTAGCAACGATGTATAACCGAAGGATCAGTACAACTCAATTGCTTCCGTTAACAAGTGACTTAATTAAATTAAGTCAATACATAGTTAATGAGATGGCAAAATCCAAAACTAAACTACTAAATGCTCCTGCAATACAAATATGGTTATATTAAAGTTCGTTAACTCCTAGTAAAGTCATACTTTTTAATAAAAGAAGATCCGGCGAAGCTTCACGCATGACTCTTAAAAACTATGCTTCTAAGCCTCCCTGGCCAGAGCAATATACTGAAGAGCTGAATAATTCACTTACTGGCTGAGAAAAAAATTGCTGGTCAATTAACATTGGTTGAAATTATAGGAAAACGAGGAAGGAAAGTACCAATTCTTACAAAAGACACAAAAATTTCTATTGACATTTTAAATCAAACAAGAGATAAAGTTAATATTTCAAAAGAAAATCCTTACGTTTTTGATCGCAGTGGAGATTCTAATTTGAATTTAAGAGGCCACGAGTGTATAAAGAAAATATGTTCTGAGGCATGTCTTGAACATGCATGTAATATAACTAGCACAAAACTTCGCAAATATATTGCAACAGTTTGCCAGGTATTTAATTTGAGTGAAAATGAATATAATTGGCTTGCACGCCACCTTGGACATGATATAAGGGTTCATCGGGAATGTTATAGGCTGCACGAAAGTGCTGTGGAATTGACCAAAGTGAGTCGTGTATTAATTGCAGTTGATAAAAAAGAAGTAAACAAATTTTCTGGGAAGAAGTTCGAAGAGATCAACTTGGAAGGTAATTTCTTTTGAACAGTAAAGTTTTCTTTCCAATAGTAGGTTAGTTAGATTTCAAAAAAATGGAAGGTGGGAAGTGATACCTAACTACTGTTACATTTCATTTAGATATGTCAAATATTGAACATGAGAGCGACCAAGAAGAATGTGAAGGTGAGAAAGATGTAAGTTCTGTAGAAGAAGAGCTTCCAAAGGATCAAGTTGGGAATATTAAAGCATTCAGCGGGTAGTTTTAGAACCTATTTTAATTAGTCATTTTGTTTTAATTCTAAACAAACCAACCACAAATAGCACTTTTGTAGTTTTTTTTTTGTATTTTTGTAGATTTAATTAATTCAATTCCCGTACAAGTGGCACCTAGTAAGTAAAAACCATAGATTTAGATTATTTTTTATTAAATTTCATTATAAAAATATACGTTTTTTTTCGGATAGACCGTGCCGTGTTTGATCTGATTGGTTCATCTGATGGTTGGGTTGATGATTCGGATATTGGAGTATCTATTAGGTTTGATTTTGCATGGTGTGATGTTTTACCTGTGAATGTTGCGACAGATGTTGAAGTATTTGTTAAAATATTCTTCTTTACAACAACAACAACAGCATCATTTTGTTTTCAGGATCTTTAGGTTTAGATAATTCGTTTCGTAACATTTTGAATCGAATCGGGACTTGGAGGAATTGTTCATCTGACAGTGTCAGATTAAATTTTCTTTTCTCTATTTCATGTCCGCGCAAATTCACATGATAAGTTGATAAATTAGTCGGCAATAATTGTAACGGTGCTATGGAAAGTATACAACACGCAAACAAAAAAACACAAACGAACTGCATTTTCGCGTTTTCTTGTTAATCGGAGAATCAAACTATTAAGTTAAATAGGAATTTTTTCTTTCATTTATATAATCGATATGCGTCTCAAATTTTCGCTTGACCTAATATAACATGAGGCGGATTTTGCATTAGTTACATAAACAAATAAAATGCGTTCTAATTTTGAAAGAACTTTCTATATAGATCGTCATATTTAACAATGTATACTTATTTAATTCCAAAAATGCGTTTTTTTTTGAGTTGTAAAATTAAATTATTTATGTTTATTAAACAGATTCTCGTTTACGGTAAAGTAACAATTTTTAGGTGATATGTATTATTTGATTCGAACAACTAGTGCGAAGCATTGCACTCTGCTTGAATAATTACAGTAATTTTAAAAAAATGATTGTTGGACAATTTAAAAAAATGACAATTACTAATTTTTTAAATAAATATCAACAAATTTTATTATTGGAACATAAAATAGAACTAAATGAAGAAATGATATTGTCTAAACATGGTTATCATTATATGAATTGTCCTTGGGCATCTGATGAAACAAGAGGAGGACCAGACAGCTGTGCTTGTTTCTACAAGAAAATCTCATTGCAAAGAATGGAAAAACTTATAGCACTTTATTCTCGTTTAATGTAAAATATTGTATGTTAAGTTGTAGTCGTATGAAATAAATGAAGAAAAGAATATTATCTAAATTTGATTGTCATTATACGAATTGTCCTTTCACATTAGATAAAACAAGAAAGAGGGTCTTCAAAGTATTACAAGGAATAAAAAAACTTACATTATTCTTGAACAAGTTTAAAATTGTTGGTTTTCTTTTTGCACTCTTTTTACATCAAATATATAAAATTAAGAATTTTTTTATTATGATTGATAAAAGAAAAAAGGAAATAAAACACAAAATCTTTATTCAAAAAATAATTTTCAGAATTCTTCCCGGGAGTCATCGTACTCCCAGGGGAAGAGGGATGGGTATGGTTCGCCGAACCTGCCCATATGCATCCAATGAATCCCGAATATATCAAAATCTTCGTATGGATGTAAGTAGGTTACTTGGATGCATTCCTCAATCTCCCAATAATTTCATTTTAAAGATTGCCCCTCTTGTGTTCTTTGCATATTGATGACAAATGCTAGAAGAAGAGAAATAAAAGCATTTTAGATTAAAATGATAAAAATAAACAAAAAACAAAAAAATATTGGATTATAAAATTATTCAATATTTGTTTTAAAATCATAGTTTTTGCAATCCTAAATTAAAAAATAAGTAATGTTAAACGAGATATATCAATATCAGGACTTTACTGTTAAACAAGCAAATGGATATTATTCAAATCAAGAAAAATTAGCATATAAAATGGTTGATTTAAATAAAAATTAAATATAATCGTAAAAATATTGCAACTTAATTGAAAAGTAAAAAAATCATATATTGATAATCAAAATTAAAACACCACTCACTGTAAACAAACAAAGTAGTACGGTTCAAAAAAAAATAAATAAATAAAATTTTAAAACCTTACCATTAACGCAATAGCATATTACACGGGTGGCTGCGCTGTTGTACCGCGAAAAGTCGACAAATCCTGGAGAAGAAAAAACGTATTTTAGATTAAAAATAAAAAATGAAGGAAAATACAATTGATACCGATTTCAGAAATTTGCTGTTAATTTTAAACCTGATATAATTTAAAAATGTGATAGTTAAAAATTAAATTTAAATTATGTATATACTTCAAAAAATTAAAAAACCCATTAATTGCAAAAAAAAGTAAAACTAAAAATAAATCGATATACAAACTCACAAATTTAAAAATAATTGTAAGCCAAAATGTAAAATTCAACGCAAAAATGAAATAAAATTTAAAAACTTACCGTCAAAGCAATCGCACTGACTTTGAAACATCTTTATGAGAAACTGAAACTGCAACTGCTGAATGATTTTAAAATTTGTAACATACCCGTATGGCATTAAAAAGGGGGTTAGAAATTCGTAGGTTGGTGCAAGAAATAAACAGATTATATTTAATTATATTGCATCGACTCCTATTGGTTTAAATGAGATCTTGTCTATTTATCCAAGAATTGTGCTTGCTCGGAAATCCCAACCATTTTACATATAAGCGATTTCCTTTTTATTTAAAATTTTTTCAATAAAGTATGAATTGGAATATTTCGTTTTTATTAGCTCATATTCGTCAAATCCACCCTTAATAATTTTATTTTCATTGTCTTTTAAAATATAGGTGACAGGATTGGTGTTTTTAATTTCTTCGATAGTAAAAACTTCCATACTCCAATTTGGCGTATAACCCTTTTCAATGTTTGAATTTACTTATGCGTACTTTGTCTCCAATTTTAAATTTGGGATGCGGAAATACTTTAATTTTGTTATATGCTGTTTTTAATAAATTAGTTTGTCTACATTTATTTACATCTCGCGGATGCATTTTGATAGTGCGATGAATTTTATTGTTATATTTTTCAACTAAACCTTTAATGAGATTAATCCACTTGTAGGAACCGTTTAAACTAAACTTTTTCCACATCCAACCATTTAACGTTCTGTTAAACCTTTTAACAATAGAAGCTTTTAATGTGCTGTACGTTGAGTAATGATTAATATTATATTTTTTGATTAACCTTTGAAATTTTCCATTGTAAAATTCTTTTCCGTTATCTGTTTGCAAATGTTTAGGAGAACTTCGTTAACTGATTTATTTTTAATCGCTAAAGCCCAAGCAAACTTAGAGAAAGCATCGATTACAGTTAAAATATAACGATAACCTTTATTTTGTTTGACATATTCTCCCATTTCAACGAAATCGGCCTGCCATAAATCATTGACACCTTTTAAAATCACCCTTATGCGTTTAAAATTTTTCCTGGCTGGTTTATGTAATTCGTTAACTAAGTGAAGTTTACTCATTTATATATGTGTAATTAAACTTACGTACTATATAAAATCTCAAATTTATTAGTTTTGAATGGATTCTAACATTTTATTTTCTAAACTTGTCATCCGTTTTTTTACGTTTGTAATAGAATTTTCTATTTCAATCAATTTGATTTTAGTATCAGCACTCTTTTTGTATTTGTTTTATCTTGATTGTTGTGGAATAAAATGTTTGTCTTATCTTTAACTTTAACGAATTATTCAAGTCTATTAAATTTTTATCAGGATGAATCAAATGTGATCGACCAAACTTATCAATAGCCATAGTACAAATAAAAAATAAATAGATAATAAAAATTTATACAATAATATTTTTTTTCCTTAATTCTTCCAGAATCGAAATTATTTCGTTATTATGATTTGTATGACCAGCATGTTGTGGTGCTAATAACAATCTAAGTCTGTCAACTATTTCGTTAGGATTGTCCCAATAAACATAATCTATTTTATTTTCGGAATACTTCATCATTCCCGATCCCGAATGAGATTTACTTTGAAGTCTTTTAATTAAATTATATTTATAACTTCTATTTCCAGCGTACTGTTTTTCATTATCAAAATTGCGATGTAATAAATTTGACAATTTCACAATTTCCAAATACGATAAAATATCATTTTGTGTATATTTACGTTTATCAGGTTTTTTTAAAAATAATAATTCGCGTAATCCATCAGTTAATTCATAAGTTTTCTCGTTTATGGTAACGTTATTATCATTGATGGTCAAAGGCTTACTTCCAATTTTCCATTTTTGTTCATCATCATCAAAATGCACTCCATATTTAGAATCTAAATCTTTTGAGGATTTATTTTTAATTAATTCTTTAACATTAAAATGTGTAGTATTATTGCCGTCATGATGCAAATTTTCGATATTGTCAGATGCGACAAGAGAATCATCAATGTCGTAATTTTGATTGTTAAAAATATCATCTACGATTTCATTTTTAACATCACTTACTTGTTGCTGACAATCATTTTTTTTATCTCAGTTTTAGATGTTATCGGTAATGATTGTTCCTTTACCCTTGAGATGTTTTTCAAAGGTTTTGTTATAGGTTCGAAAATACGTTCTAACGTTAACGCATCTTTCATGTTGGATGCTTTTAAACTATCATATTTTTTTCGAATAATTTTACGTGTTTGTACAATATTTTTAAAAACATTTTCGTTCATTTTGTGTTTAAGGATACTTATTCAACAATTAATTATAATATACAAATTGTCTACAACGCTCCATCACTTGTTGTTGAATGATATTTAAAATATTTGAATACTCATTATATAGATTAATAATATATTAAAATAAATTAATAAATGTATCAAATCATTTTCTATTCCCTTATTCTTATTCTTTGATGCATAAAAAGCCATATTTATCATGCCAACATAATTTACAAATCATAAGAAATTGGTTAAACCCCATGTCTGTATTAACATATTCATCAAAAATATATTTTAAATTATGAAAATCTTGTTTGAAAATAAGTAAAAAATTTGTATTAGCTCTTATTAACTTTTTTCCACCTTTGGTATACGTTTGTGTGATAAAAAGGAATCGACATTTCTATGTCTACCCATATCAAAGTACTGTTCTACAAATTGATTTTTCTCAATGACATCGTCAAAATTAGCAATAGAATTTTCAACAATTTTTTCAAGTGGTAATACTTTATTATTTTCCGAAAATGTGTAAAATCCTATACATTTACATTCATTGCTGTTTAGGATTTGTTTAAGGTATCGATATTTAGATTGTTCTAATGACTTTGAAAAAATGTACAAATTTAAAAATTTTAATCCATTTTCAGACGTAATTAAATGTATGAGAGCATTTGTTTTTCCCCAATCAGATGGTCCGACGATAATGCACCTTACATTATTCGGAAGTAACGTACTAGGTTTTGTAATTCTCTTTATATCTAGATTAAAGTTCTATATTTTTTACTGGAAGTTTTACATCTTGTTGTGCTAATTGCATGTTAAACTAAACTAATTTATTTCTAATTTCTTTTGCTCACATTTATTTCTGAGGTTTTAAATGTAATGGTATTGTAATTCTTTCGCTTCGAAAATAAACTAAATTTCCATCTTGATCCATTAATTTTATATCAACTGATTTTATAGAATTCACAATTACGGGTAAATAAATTATTTTACGAGGCACTTCGACAATCTGATATCCCGATTCGACGTTTGGTGTAAATGTGTGTAGTACATGTTTTGCACTATTATTTATATATGTTGGTTGAACTATATTGCATTCAACTCGAATGCAATTAATTGTGATTCTATCGACTGGAGAATCTGATTCGCTAAGTGTATTCGCATTAATTTTACGTTTGCCAAAACCTAACAATTTACCAATTGAATTTGGTTTATCAAAATATATTGGTTGGGATGAATTAATTTCTACTTTTAATGTATTCATATTTGGATTAATATTCCATTTAACAGTAGCATCGATTTGTTTTAGTGTGTTAGTAATATACTGAATAATATCATCAATTTCGTAGGATCCTTCAGGAATTCTAATTTCGTATTTTCCAAAATAAAATTTATTATTGCTGTCGTTAACATTGGCTATAGAGTTATAAGTGTACAAGCTGACCAACCCACACTCGTATGATGTTTTAAGTTCTATGGGAGGAAAATATTCAGATGTTAAATGAGATTTTTTTCCCGAAAATTCTAATGTAAATGACATTTTTTATCTAGTATATCTCTGCAAAGGATAAAATAAAACTGAGATGTGCTGAGACATGTGCATACTATTGTTACGGGCTTCTCTGTTCGATTGATTACACGTGTGAATCACACCACTTTATTACCAAATTAACTCGGCACACTTTAACTGAACAGTAACTCGCTACTTATTTACTAATTGCTAACCCACTAACTACACTGACTTCGAACTGACTGACTCGAGGGAAAGCTGACCGCCTTTTTATAGTTTTGGCCCGCGGCTTCCAGAATTTTCGGCAGGTAAGGCTTATCGTTTGCCGAAATTTCTGGAACGCTTATCTACCGTTTGTTTCGTTATCGCGGCCGCTTTCCCTTTATCAGAACCTTCTAGAAACTTTTTTTATTTACTAAATTCTACAATTCTATTCTAACTATTTACATTGCGTTACACAATGTAAAATCCATTGTTTTTGAAATGCGATATTTTCTGAACGATTCTTAATATTATCTTATTGCGTTTTAAAAAAGTGAAAAGAAGTCTTAAATCACTTAAATGATTACGTCACAGTTTATCTAAATATTTTTTTAAACGCATACACACACTTTCCCATACACACGCCAACCCTCTCAGAATCACTTAAACCTCATAATAGTAATTCAGATAACCCGAATAAATCTTAAAGCGTATCGATTGCTTAAAAAACGCTTAACTGTAATAATATATCAATAAATCTGATTAATGCGTATCGTTTGATCGAAAACGTTTCTCGTACAAGAACTGCAAACATAAATGCCCGCATATTACGCTATTATACCATTGATATTTTGTGTAATTATATCGAATATTATCTCCTAAATATTTTACGATTTCTCTGGGTGGGCGAAGATTTCCATAGCTATCGAAATAATCGGAATAATTATTATTTTTGTAATAAGCTACCCAATGAGTACCTAAACCGTTCGATTTATCCAAGTTTACAATGCCACATTCCGTTTTGTTCGGTGATTTAGGTAATTCGTCTAACATAAAAACTCCTCGAAATTTGCATAAAATTTGTTTACCTATATTTCTTAAATCGTTTTCATTTAAGGCTTTCGAGGGTAGCAATTTAATTAGTTTTTTAGTTTAAAATACAAACCGAGCCCTTTGCGGTAAGGTTTCAGGAAGAATCCTTTTCCGATAGCTATAGCTTCCAATGTTTATTATGACGTTGACTTTCGCTTAATTGTTTTTGCGTATTTCTGGCGCTATTTACAGCTCTGGCTATCGCGGCAGCACCACCGCCTAACGAACAGAGAGCAGATAAACCGGCAAATAAAGGAACTAAAAAGCGTAATATACCACCAGTTCTAGGTATTGGTATAATCCGATTTAATGGATCTTTTAATTTTTCTCCTGGAGCAACTTTTCTCGATTCATTTAATGCTAATTTAATAGCGGATTTTACGTTTAAAGGATTTTTTCTTTTTAGCACAGATTTTGTTCTCATCAACAAACGTTTTAAAATATTTTCGTTATTCATGTTTTTTTATTTGTCTTTTTTTTTTCGCTTTATTAAACGACTTTTTGTGTTTCATATTACGCCTCTTTTTACTGCTATTACGCTTAACAGAATTCATCCCCATCCCTAATTTTGCTTTAGATTTCATTACATTCGTTAATAACCAAGCATTTATTTTTTCACCAATTTTTGAGTCTTTGGATTTTACCCTTTGCCAAACCTTTTCGGCGAGGCGTAGGTCTGCTTGATTTCTAACTTTTCTATCGTTTGAAATATATGCAATATCGTGTTCTTTACAAGCCGAATCTAAGGGATTTACACCCGAGTCGCCTCTAGCTAGTTTCTTATCTAATTTAGTTCCAGGCCCACAATACTGATATCCGGTAAGATGTAATTCAAATGGAATTTTATTAATTGCGCTATTTAACACACCACTTCCTTTTCTTGCAAGAGATGATCGCCGACTAATTACTCTTTTACTCTTTGCAGGCATTTTTATAACTGACATTTCCCAACATTTTCTCGCATTTATATATATTGTATATAAACGTTTGCAACAATAATTTTATTTAGTTTCATAAAGCTAGGCAATTAGTTCAATACAATATTTGTTTTTTAAAATGCTAATTTTTGATAAAAGTATTATTAAAACTGAAATTAATAAATATGATAGATTGTTTTCTAAAGTCAGTAACTCTTTAGGAGTGAATGAAAGAAGGTCTAAAAAAAACGTCGGCTCATACTATTAATTCAGTTATTTCTTTAACAGAAGAGAATAATTTTTTTTTTAAATTTATCGGATTGCAATTATATAATGAGTAAATATCTAAATATTTCCTCATATCCTCGTTTCAACGAGTCGATTAGCAATAAAATGTATCATTCTTATTCTCCCTTTATAGAATATTTAACGCAAATTATACTATTCGCATATGTAGGGGGAAGTCCCGTAACGCCGGACGGCACCTAACGTCGGACACTCTCGACAAGTCGCAACGCGTTTGTTTAAAAAGCAGGTGATAGGGGCGCGTTGGAACGTAACAATACACGATCGCGGGTCCCGGTTCGCCAATGTCGCGCAACGCCTAGGTGGGAACAGTTGATTGCTGTTTCTGGTGGAAATACATTGCGTCACGTAAGATCAAAGTAAGTATAACTCCAATGGTTTTTAGTTTATGTGGTTTTGATAATTGTTATTTTATGTCATAGTTAATACATATCTAAAATTTGTAATATTTTTTGTCGAATTCCATAGCAGTTTTTGTATATGACAATTAATTTAAAGATTCTCTGTCCCCTAGTACCGGACACAAAAGCTTCCCCTAATATCGGACAATAAAAAAACAATTTTTTCATGAAATATTATACTTTTTGATCATTATTATCTATTGTTTTAGGAGAACAAAGAGATATCGAAATGGAGAAGACGAAAAAGAAAGGAAAATGGGACCAAAGTAATTTACAAACTGCGATAAACAATGTTTTGACAAAAAAAATGAGTTTGAGAGAAGCTTCATTGCGTTATAATATTCCAAAAAGCACCTTACATGATAAAATATCGTCATTAAACCGTGGACAAGAAGTGTCGTTGCAACCACAGTTAGGTAGATTCACTAATACCTTCACACCAAAATACGAAGAACTCTTAGTGCAGCATGTAAAAGATTTATCTAATAGGTGTCTGCCGTTAACAAAACAGGAATTTTTGAAGTTGGCTTACGATTTGGCTGAGGCTTTGAAGATCCCTCATCGCTTTAATAAAGGAGCAGCTGGTAAACACTTTTACTACGATTTCATGCAGAGACATCAGGACGTATCGCTGAGATCACCAGAGTCAACAAGCATAATGAGGGCTGTGGGGTTTAACAAACCCCAAGTTGATCTCTTTTTTAATAATCTTGACAGAATGATGACACAATTCAAATTTCCACCTTCGAAAATTTATAAATGTGACGAAACTGGAGTCAGCTGCGTACAAAAGCACCAAAAGGTACTTGCTCCAAAAGCTGTTCGACAAGTAGGAAAGCCCACTTCTGCTGAGAGGGGCAAAAATATTACAGTCTTATTTTGCATGAGTGCCAACGGCCATTTCATTCCGCCTTTCTTTGTCTTTCCTAGGCAAAGAATGAATGATCGGCTCATGATAAATGCTCCAGCCGAAAGCGTAGGCGTGGCCCAGCCAAAAGGCTGGATGAATAGTGATATTTTTCTTCAATGGCTACAATTATTCAAGAAACACTCTTGTCCGACAAAAGAGAGCCCTGCGCTGATACTTCTGGATGGACATTGTAGTCACAAGACATTAGCAGTCATCAATTTTTGCCGAGAAAACGATATTCATTTGATAAGCTCCCCACCACACACTACCCACAAACTACAGCCGCTAGACAGAACGTTTATGAAACCATTTAAAGATGCCTACAACCAACGTTGCGATGCGTGGATAAGAGCAAATGCTGGATCTCGAATAACTGACTAGGATATTGCCGGTCTCGTCAGTGAAGCATTTACAAAAGTAGCTCGTCTAGAAATTGCAGTGTCCGGCTTCAAATACACAGGAATTCAGCCATTCAATAGAGATATATTTTCTGATCTGGATTATTTACCTGCCGATATGACCAACATTCCGTTAGAAGACCCACAAACATCCTCAAACGCACCAGGTACTAGCAAAGAAGTTCCTGTTTCCTCCAGTGACTTAACTGAAGCTGGCAGCTCGTCGACGAACTGCGATTTAGAGCAGTCCATTAATATGGACACACAAGGACCCTCAGAGGCTTCTAAACAATCTACATTCGAAAAAAATATCAACAGTCTCAAGCCATTGACTAATCTTGATCCAGATGTAGTCCAGGTTATCCATAATTTGTCACCATTGCCGGATGCTGCAAAAAAACGATCGCTTGCTCGAAAGAGAAAATGCGAAAAAAGTGAAATTTTAACTTCATCACCGTACAAAATTCTTGTAGAGGAGAAAGAAAATGAAAAAAACGTTAATGAGAAAAATAAAGCAGTGGGAAATAAATTTAGGACAGCAATGAAAGAGAAAGGGAAACAGACCAAAGGAGTAAAAGCCAAAGGGAATAGCGGAAATAAAGCAAAGAAAAAGACATCGTTGGCTGAAACATCTGACACGAGAACTATTTGCGTAGTTTGCTTAGAGGATCACAATGAAGACTGGATACAGTGCTCCAGCTGCCGTGGATGGGCACATGAAGCATGTGCAGATATCCCTGAATGTTCAGAATGCTACATATGTGATCGATGTACGATGGGTTGAAGATGTCCGGTACTAAGGGTTTGAAGTAAAGTCCGTCCGGTACTAGGTGCCATTTGCTGAGATTTATTTTTTTACTGTCAAAGTTTGATTTAAGATTGTTCTTATGTTTAAGCAGAGTTATAAGTTTTGTTAATTTAATTTGATTTTATATTTTGTTATTAAAATGATTTCATTATTAAAGCTTAATTTGTTAAAACAGTTTTTTTTTTTATTGTTTAAATACCTTAAGTGTCCGTCACTAGGGGACTTCCCCCTATTCAAAATCAAGATTTAGTCTAATTACCGTGCGAAAGTTATCTATATGTAGAGGTAACTCTGTTAGATGATAAAAATGTTTATAATCTCCTTATATTACTCAGTAACAATTGCGTTTCTATGATGTTTGATGAAATTCGATACGAGTTGAATGGTGTTGAAATCGATCATTGCAGAAATGTTGGAATAACAACAACCTTGAAAAACTATGTTTCCTTAACCAAGGAGGCAAGCGATTCTTTGCTTAACGCAGGATGGTGTTTGGATGATAGCAGATGTTTAAAAAACATAAATGGATATTTTAACGTTTGCGTGCCAATATGGATACTTCTAGGATTTGCTGAAGATTGTAAAAAAAAATAATTCCAAATAGCAAACACGGAGAAAGTCTTCTATGAAAAAATCCTCAAAAAATGATAAAAAAAAAGAAAACTTCTGATGTAATTGATTTTAATTAAAGCAAAGAGCGATAATAAAGTAGTTGTTTATGATGGTGTCAACTACAAGTTAAATATAAATAAAATATTTTGGAAAATGCGAAAAGTACGAGACCTTTACAGATGTCATTTAGAAGTTGGGATTTGTATGAATATCCTAATTTACCAAAAGCTACGAATCACGTATGGCGCGTAAAAACAACTAGTCAATTGGGAAAACCTAGATTCATAATTTTCGGCTTGCAAACGCACAGATTTAATATTCCTAAACAAAATGCTAGCGAATTTGATTCTGATAATTTAGTTAATGTTAAAGTTTACTTAAATTCAGAAACGTATCCATATGAAAATTTAAAAATCTCATTTGATGAAAATCGTTTTGCAGATTTGTATTATATGTACAGTAGTTTTCAACAATCTTATTATGGGGTGGATAAATCGAGACCTTTGTTAAATTCCTCAGATTATAAATTATTTGCCCCTATTGTCGTTGTCGATTGTTCAAATCAAAATGAAATGATTAAAAGTGGTCCTGTAGATGTAACAATAGAATTTGAAACCGATAAAGATAGCATTAGAGATTTTACTTCCGCGTTTTGCTTATTACTTCATAGAATAATACAGACAGAATAGTATAATACCCGCCTTTAACCGGAGATGTGAAAAAATTATTGTAAACGTTCATATATCTATAAATGAGCATATCATTGAAATAAAAGTTTAGTGTTTCTTTACCGTTCTCTCGACATACTATCATCTTCGCGATGTCTAATTTTAATCAAAAAAATTTTATAATCATAGACGTTCAAGGTTTTAAGGATATTCACAATAACTTCATATTAAAAGAACTAAGTGTATTGCACAAAACGTTTGAATATCAAACCTTTATTATAAGACCTCCGTATGATTTTTCCACTTTAACCGAAAAAGAAAAAAAGAGAAGTTAAATGGTTGGAGAATAATTACCATGACTTGTCTTGGAATTGCGGATCTACAACTTATAAAAGTGTAAAAAATTTCTTGATGGAAAACATCAAGAAATTTTTTGGTTTGGATGAATTAAAACAATTTCCATACAAGTATCTACTAAATTCTGTCAGACCTTTGGACTTGGCAAGTGTGTGGGAATATTTACCCGAGAAGTTTAAAAATTCTGCTGCTCTAAAAGGAAGATTTCGTTGCATGGAACATTACAATAGACCTGGGGATATAAATCACTTCGATGGACCTCCACCATCTAGGATCAGATGTGCAGAATGCAAGAAAAATATAATACAAAATTGACTTGTACTTTTATTACAGTTATTGAAATAAACATTTTTCTTAATAACTTGTTTTATTACTTTGTAATTTAATCTACTTTAAAGATGTCTGATTGAAACAAAATTTCATGATATATTACAATTTATTATCGATTGATATTTATATTTTAAATTTGTTTTTTCATAAGTCAAGCTTTATTGCGAACTTATATACCGAAAATTTTTTTGTTAGCTTCACAATTTTCAATTTTTTCCCGTTTAGATCTAAGGTTAAAATAAAGCAATTAGATTTTAATGTTTATTTATTTCATCTTGTGTAAGATAAACATAAAAATATATTCCTTGACTAAAGTTTCATCGATTCCAGTTTTTTTCAACAAGATTGGGTCCAAAAGGTTATCAATTTCTGCAATTCTTTGTTGAAATCTTGTTCGGTCTCTTGCATGTTGTTCCCAATTTCCTTTTCTACTTTCATCATCTGCATCAATGTACCGAATTTGAACGTTCTCGTTAAAGTGAACTTTCTTCGGCTGCGTAGTTTGATATATTTTTATATCAGTCTTCAGCTTTCGAATGGAATCCAAGAAATGTTGCAGTTTATTCTTAGCCAAGACGTTATCCAATATATTTGTTGATTATTCTTCAATGAATTCAATATTCTCGTCGAATTTCCAATGGGACCTTTACTTGTAATGTAAACAGTCGTAGCACCGTCACTAATCCTTTTATTTAGCGTCTTCACTGTGTCTTGATCAAAAAATTCGGTAAATCGTTGCGGTAAAAATGTATTTGAATCTTGAAATTCTGTAATTACCACATCCCTATCGTCATGCTTTGATTTTATCAAGGAAAATTTTAACACTTTATACTTGACGTCGACGGTTAAGTCTCTACAAGAGACTGATGGCTTTTATAAAGCTTTTTTGTTGACTTGAACCAGGAACGACATTTTTATATTTATCTCGCACTTTAAGTATGCATCTTGTGGAAGAGTTCTTACATTTATACAAAAAAAAAGTAGTGGGGACTTGGATTTGCGCTAAGTAACATTAAAGTCTAAACTAAATTCAGTTTTTCCATCGGTAGGGGTATTGACAGGTCACCTGACTAAATCGAATTCCAAAAATTGACAGGAAACTTTTCGTTCGCGTATCGACTTGTTGGATATCACCTCGTATGTGTGGCGCTTGCTCATCGGATATGTTACGGTCGTTTCCTTGTTTATAATAAACAATCGCAAACAAGAAGGGACATGCAAATTTTCGGTAGTCCGAGAAAAAAGCATTGTCATAATAGGTGTCATGTTACATCTCCGCGCTCGCCAAGTTTTATATCATTGCATATCTGCGTCGGATTAATTACATTTTCGGTAGTATGTGCAAGTTTATGCAGTTAGATTCGTACATTACCACTTGCTTATCAGAGTAGCTTCGGATTACCTACACATGTTACGGTCGTTTCCTTGTTTATAATAAATGACGCAATCAAGAAATAAATTTTTAGTAGCCCTATGTACACTTCAAATCAAGTTACGTAGTTAGGTAAAGAAGAAAGGACAGGCAAATTTTCGGTAGTCCGAGAAAAAAGCATTGTAATAACAGGTGTCTATTACATCTGCGCGCTCGCCAAGTTTTATATCATTGCATAACTGCTCGAGTTAAAATTCCCCGCTATGTTATACGATGTGTTCAATGAGCAAATATGCAACTCTAGTAGAGATTGTGTTAAAAAATAACTTTGAGTCACGTCTATAAATAACTCAAGTTCATTAGCTTCGGTAAATATGGAGTCATGTTTATAAATAGCTGTTTAATCTCCGGTGAAAATAAGTCATCTTTAAAAGCAAATGTTAATTGCCTTTTACAATAATGTAATTTAAGCTGACGGCAAAATCACACGCCCAGCTTCGTTTAATGGGTTAGTTTGGACATTAAATGCTATTTCAGGACTTAATGAACAACAGGTTCAATTGGGTTATCCATAGCTAATGACAAAACGAGTTAACCAAGATTTCGTGGAAAACCTCTTTTCTGTTTTTCGTCAACGAGGTGGTTATAACAAGAACCCTTCAGCCAGGGTGTTCAGAGGGATTTATCAAATTAACTGTCTCTCTCATCTGATGGCTTCCGTGGAGAACGCTAATTGTGAATCTGATGATGATCACAATCTTTTAACATTACCTAAATCTTCCACAAATATTGACTTTGTAGATGATTTAGAGACAGATATTGCTGAAGGTCATTCAGATGCACATTTATTTTCACTGATTGATTTACCTTCTGCAGAGGATATTACTTCTTCAAATATTTCAGAAATATCTGATATTAATGACTTTTTTGGAGAATGCAATTCTATGGAGGATGACACTGCTTTGGAGGCTTGCAAAACATTATCGAATTCAGTTTTCTTGTTTGATTTGACGAATGAGTTTGTTGTCAATTCTGATGAGGCTGATAGTAATGAAGAAAGTAACATTGTCATGTTTAATGTTCCTGATACTTCTCACAAAAACTCGGAAATTGTAATCCCTTTCACCGATTTAAGCGACTTGCTTCAGTTCGCTTCTTCTATTGAATTTCATTTAATTTCCGAGAAACCGATAGAAGACAGTCTTGAATTTTGTGCAAATTCCTATTTTTCGGGTTATTTGGCAAAAAAAGGTTTGGAGAAATTCAACAACTGTATTCATTGCACTAAAACCTTAATTTCGAATGGATATTTAGATGATCGTAAACATTTGTTAATACTTTTTAGGACGTATGAATCTTTGAGAGGAGCACCCACTTCTTTGCATAAACCATCTTTAAACTTTGAAATATTTATATATAATGCCCAAACATTTTTTTCCAGCTTAATAGCCATTGCACCGCATCGGCAAATTTAAGGAAAATCATTTCTTCAGTCATAAGAGAGAGGTTGCAATTCAATTTTATTTCAAGTAATTGCGAAAAGCATTTTGATTTTGTATTAAATTTGTTGTTTCGGTGCAAACTTTATCAGTACTGCAAATTATCAAATGCTATGAGAGATCAAAGGGGAATTAAATCTTCAGACAAGCGTATTAAATCAAAACTTTCAATTCTGCAAAATCGTTAATTTTATTTTATGTATTTGAAAAAAGTATCTAATAAAAAGGAGTTTAAATTTATAGTAATTGCTACTTACTTGTTAAGTTAGGTCACTTCTTTTTTTTTTCTAATTTCCATATAAGATTTGAAAGTATACTCTTGATAATTTTAATAAAAATGTATTCTTAAGTTCATCCTGAGTTTAAATAACAATCAATAGAATATTTTTCCCAAAATTTTAATTTTAAATTTTCACGTTTTTCTTTTCATTCCGAATAATTTAAAATGTAAGTTTGAAACCTGGACATATTTTCATCTCAACCAATTTAAACGGCAAGTTTAAAAGCTTCTTTTTAAAGATCTTTACTTTATTCGAAATTTTGCCTCTTATCTAATAATTTCGATCTTTTCTAAATTTTTGGAATTAAACTTTTTAATTTAATTTAATTTAATTACACCAATGGATGTTTGGCCAACTTTTAAACACGCCAGTTTTTACTGCCAGTCCTAAGCCTGGACAAAGTGTGAAGGGAAGTGGCCCCAAGTAGGTTAAAATTGTAAGTGTGTTGTTGGATTGTTGATAAAATATCGATATATCAAATCCATTCCAAAACTTATCAATTCGTTTTGAACGAATTCGATTCCTTGCACGGAGCATCATAAAACCCAAATGTAAGCTTTATTTCTCTAAAGTATATAATGCAAATATGTAATTTGGATACCGGAATTTAGACACAAACAAATATGGTGAAAACGTGAGCAAAATGTTAAATTAGACAAAAACGAACAATTAAAAAAGGCATTAAATTTTCTGTCTAAGCAATAATTAACAAAAAAACAGTTATTAACCATTAACCCAACTATAAATTAAATATCTCTCAATATATTCCATTGTAAAATTCGTGCATCTTCATGGCAATAAATACTCACTCAGTTCAAAGATAACTTTCAGAAAAGGAATATCCTTTGGGTAATTTTATTATTTTACCCAAACATCTGTTTTTCACTTGACCTGCGTTACAATAGCAGGCAAAACTTAAAATGGGCTGGGTGTGTCATAAGAGTAATTGTCATAAAATTGCTTTTCCTGGAAATTAATACTTGGCGCTTCTTATTGTTTTTATTTTTGTATAAATTCTTCAGAAATGCACAAACTTGGGAAAAGCAATAAAAAATAATAGACAGAAGCCTTTTTGAAAATAGATCCAAGTCATGTATAAAAAGACAAGCTAAATTGAAATTTAGGCAATAACGCATGAAAAACGCCGAAAAATGTGAAAAGCTAGGTCTTTAATAATTATTATTGCAGTATTATGGTATTATAAGAGTTGTCTTTAATAATAAGGGCGAAAAAAATAATACGCACAGCTTCTTTCTTACACACAACTCAAGCCGGTTTGAAAACATATACATTCTGAAATTCCAAAAATTCTGTAAACAATAAAAAATAATTTCAAAAAAATAATGATTTTTATAAATAAATTAATTAAAGTCAACAAAGACTTAAAAAACGAATTTACATAAAACTACAAATTTTAAGGAAAAAGTTGAGATTTCGGGTTTAAATTAATTATTTATCAATTAAATTCATTTACAAAAAGTTTATCAGAAAATATGCATACATAATCCTTTGTTTTGAATTTAGTAGTAAAAATTGTGTGTTGTCTAAAGTGTTCGTTCCGTTGCTCCTTGAACTTTTGAAAATTTGAATTTAGAAATTGAAATACATTTTTTATGAAATTTTTGTCTTCCATAGAAAATCAAAATTATGAAAAAAAAATGTCTCATATTTTTCAATTTAATTGTCAAATTTCGCATATTTTCAGTTTTCAAATATTGGATAAGTAGTTATGTTAGGCTGGTTCTAATCCAAACTCAGGTGCTATTTTGCTTTTGCCCCTGGTCTCCAGGTGCGATCCGATTCTGCACCTCTACTGGTGCTACCTTTTGGTGTGGCTAAAGTGCGCACTTGTCGGTGATAGTCTCCTCGAGGTGCAATTTAGCGACTTTTTAGGCTATTTTTCGAGTCAGAATTGGTGTTTATTGCACCTGAACTGATGTCTAGGTGTTTACCGTTTCTACTCCAACCGAGAAGTAGGAACCGATTCTAATCCAGCACCTGGCACCACGCCACTCGCTTCACCGACCGAACGAGGTGCTGTGACGTCGAAAAGGTGCTATTCGTTTCTAATCCAGTACCGTTTCTACTCCACAAGCTTATATGTTATGTATATAGATAGAGGAGAAGGAGGGGGGAAATGGAAGGAAAAAAAGTAGGTATCCGCGCGCGAGACGGATTCGAACATGGTACCTTGGGATTACTGCTGAGACGTACTAACGCTCTCGGCTACCGAGCCGTTGTAAAGGTAAAGGATATTTATGGCAAGTAAGCGAATGTATGTGGTAAGATAGTCGAAGAAAGATAAATTGTTGTCAAGTGGTATATGAAAAAAAAAAAATTGTCCTTGTCACCCGGATCTATCGATGAATGACCTACTTTGAAAAAATAAAAGTATGCTAATGTTAACCTTGATAAGCAGGATATCAAAAAAAAAGGCAGGCGACCGTTTAATAGCTATTTTTATGACTTGTGATTTGATAAGCAGGATGTCGAAAAAAGGCAGACGTTCGCTTAATTGCTTTTTTTATTACTAGTGATACGTGACAAATGTGAATAATGTCGCAATATTTTTTGGAATTGATATTGCGTAAAAGAGTTAAATGTCACTGAAGGGTGTTAAATGGTTTAACAAAAAAAAGTGTAAAATAAATTCATAGAAATAATAATTGTATCAGGAACGGAAAAATTACGTAAAAAATAGTTGCGGAAACATATCAATAAAGAAGAGATATTACCAAGTTTAGGATGATGAGATTCAAGCATTAGCATAACGCCGGCAAAGAATTACCAAAAGAGACGTTTTATTGCATTTAAAGGTCGGAAAACGAATGTTACGGAATAATATGGTAAATTAACATAAGCGTGTATGTTAAATAGATGAAATCGAAAGCATGAATTTATAAATAACGGAAATAATCTCGTTTTAATTTGATGGTGCAGAAGATGACCTCAATGAAAAAGTATATATATAATTGTCGAAAAAAACTTTCATATCGTAAATGTCTCATAAAA
>CM053336.1:29014984-29028538 GCA_028583605.1 Dastarcus helophoroides
AAAATTTCGACCCTTTTTTAAAACCATGACTTTCCTAACTTAAAAAATACCTTTTTTAAGCAAATTCACCCTTTCTTTTTAAAATTTTGATGTTATCATTGATGCCTACTTATTTTTAAAAGTTCAGATATTTCAAAATTTTGACATTTTTCCGAATTTTGTTTTTATTTTAAAAATGTCGGCGTTTGTTGTATTTATTCAAAATTTTCAATTTTGTGTTGGAATTTCCCCTATTATTGATTATATTGCAAAATCTTCGCTTGGAAAAATTCAATTTTTTTCAGTCAGGAACTTTTTTTGAAAGTTTTAACTGTTTTTAATTTGACTTTTGTACAAAATTGTACTTTTTTAAAATTTTTAACCCTATTAAAAATATTTGCTATTTTGACACAGAAATTTTTAAGATAAGTATAAATTTTGAGAAAAAGCCAAAATTTAAAATTGGAAATTTTGAAAAATAACTGAAAACTTTTAAATTTGATATTTTTACTAACCAAAATTTGCCAGTCAGAATTTAAAAAAAGATAACGAAGGCTTTCACGGCCAGAGTCAGTACAGGATATACTTCTTCCGGGATTGGACCGTGTCGAAGAACTACTAAAAGTGTTCGATGTTTCGCCCACCATCGTAGGGGGATTTTTCAGGAACAAAAAAATAAAATACAAGGAAATATACAAAAATGAAAAAAAGGTCAATTTCAAAACATCAGAGCACGTTAACTCAGTATGTCCACCATACCAGAGACGAAACTCTTCTGAATTGAAAATTGGTACAAAGGATAAGAAAGTTTAGACAGAAGAGCACGTATGCAAGAAGAATGCAACCTAGACTACAAATTCATGCAGCCCTCCAGGCGTGGTATAGTGGTAGTACTAAAAAGTCACTCGCTCGACGCCTGTGAATGTTTTAGTACTTACTTGTCGGAAACATTTATTAGCATTCGAGTTGGATATACCAAACTGACGAGATCTAACAAGATCGAAACGGTATTTGGTTTCCAAACTTCGAATCTAATAAATGTTTCAAACCTATTGGTCTGTGCATTATAGAATCCTTGTCTTCTGGGAACTCTCCTAGAGAGCAACCGCTTCGCTAGGTGGCAGTGTTTTCAACTGTTGGTAGTTCAGCTACCTATGATTCACTATACACGCCTGGAGGGCTGCATGAATTTGTAGTCTAGGTTGCATTCTTCTTGCATACGACATTGTTGGCGATGGCCATAGTTTCTCTATGGACCAATAGGTGGTAGTACTAAAAAGTCACTCGCTCGACGCCTGTGAATGTTTTAGTACTTACTTGTCGGAACATTTATTAGCATTCGAGTTGGATATACCAAAACTGACGAGATCTAACAAGATCGAAACCGGTATTTGGTTTCCAAACTTCGAATCTAATAAATGTTCAAACCTATTGGTCTGTGCATTATAGAAGAGCACGTCACGTATGTCCACCTTACCAGAGGCGAAACTCTTCTGAGAGGAAAGAAAGAAAGGGAAACTTTATATACCATTCGTCTGCGCGATCACCCCCCGAAGATTTCCGATGGTTGGTTTCCAGATCGAGGAAACCATGTAACCGTCGTCTCTGTTGATGTTTTTGGGGAACTTTTTGGATTTTAATGGCCTCGCGTATCTTCCTATTAGAGTTATTAGGAATATTGGATATAATTGAAATATTATCAAAAAGAATCTTATGTCCGGTCTCATGTTGATGTTCTCTGAGCTGCAAAGGTAATGCAACTGTTATCTTGGATATTTCCGAGTATGTATCCAAAATTAATGCTTTGTTGAATGACGGATTCTATATTTCTCTTCCTCGGGACCCAATAAGCAAAATTGAACGCGAACTCAAGTCCAAGCTGAAATCCTCATATTTGTTCGCGAGAAAATTTAGAGAAAAAGAAAAAATGTTAAAAATAAATTAATTTTAGTCGAAATCACAAAAAATTCTTAAAATTGTCGAAAAGCCGAAACTTTCGAAAAAAAGGCCTAATTTTGTAAAAAATACGAAACATTTAAAGGGTCGAAATTTTCAAAATAGTCAACGATTTAAAAACATTTGCAAGTTAAAAAAAACCTCGAAATTCTGGAAAGAAATGGAACTTGCGAAATACCTACAATTTTCAGATTGGGTCAACATTTAGGGAAAAAGTTAAAATTTTGAAATAAACGAAAATTATAAAAAATATGATTGTTTTTGAATTAAGGCAAAATATCCGGAAAAAGAAGATTAAAGGGATCAAAAATTTCAAGAAATAAAGTAGAATTCTTCAAAAAAAAGTAAATGGGCATTTTCAAAAAGAGTCGAGAGTTTCAAAGTTTTAAAAAGTCGAACATCCTAAAACAGTTGAAATATTCAAGTGGTCATAATTTTGAAAAAAAAATAGTAATCTGAGAAAGTCAAAAAATATTTGAAATCAACATTTTTAAAATGGCCAAAATTAAAAAAAATATTTAAAATTGAACTAAAAAGCCAAAATTATCAAAAAATTTGGTTTTTTTAATTTAAATTCTCAAAGAAATGTGCTTTGACAAAAAACTACAATGCTCAAAACAAAATTTTAAAAATAAGACAATATCTTCAAAAAAAAAGAAAAAATAATAAAATTATTCATAAAATTAAAATAGGAATTCTGAAAAAGAGCCAAGGTTTGAAAGTTAGAAAGAGTCGAAATTTTTAAAAAGAGTTGAAATATGCAAGTGATCGTAATTTTGAAAAAAATATCAACAATTTGAGAAAAAGTCTAAATTTTGAAAAAACAAAATTTTTAAAGTTAACATTTTTTCAAATGGCAAAAATTTAAAAAATATTTAATATTGGAAGAAAGAATCAACAAAATCAAATAATACATTTTTTTATGTTTAAATTCTCAAAAAAATGTTAGTGACAAAAAAAATTACAATGCTCAGAATAAAAAATTTCAAAATAAGTTTAAATCTTTAGATAAAAGATAACATTAAAAATCGAAATTTAAAAAAAAAATAGAATTCTTCACAAAACAAAATATTATATTATAATTTTAAAGAGACGAAAATCTCGGACAAAGTTGAAATATGTCATTTTGTGAATTATAACCAAGAATTAATCTTTTACGTTAAGTTTAAACTTTCAAAAAAAGGTGCATTGACAAAAAAGTACAATGCTCGGAAAAAAATTTCAAAATAAGACCATATTTTCAAAAAAAAAGAAAACATTAAAAAAATCGAAAATTTCAAGAAAAAATTAATAACTTTTTCAAAAATCAAAATAGGAATTTTTGAAAAGAGTCGAGAATTTCAAAATTTCGTAGAGGCGAAATTCTCAGAGAAAGTTTAAATATGTCATTTTGTGAATTATAACCAAGAATAAATCTTTTACGAACAAAGAAATTTGATTAACATTTTTTTCTAAAATTTTGATCAAAATTCATTCACAATTTAATTAATACGATTCAAATAATAAATCATAGTCACGCAAAGTTAAAAATTATACCCTAAGGTGCCTATAAGGGGCATGTCTGACGTCCTGTCTTCCTTCTTATGGAACCCGTATTGGGATTCTTCGTCATTTTAAAATAATCTATTTTCAGCTGTCAAATCAGCAATTGGTGCAGGCTGAACTCTAATATTTTTTGTAATATTTCGTCGAAACAAAGCTGACTCTCTTCCCGTGAAACTACCACTCCATATCTTGGGTTGAGGAGATGTTCCCGTCTCGATTGTCGTTGACGTGCGATTTCTTGACGCAAACGTTTTCTCAGGACGGGGTCACCTCGACATACGTTCGCCCATTTAGAATTAGCAAAACAGGCGTCGACTAGTGATTTTGGATCAAGGAACCTGAAAAAAAGAAAATAAAAAATGATACAACTCTATGTAAATAATTTAACAAAAAAAACCAGAATAAAACAAGGCAAAAAAATTCTTACCGAAGGATCATGCAGAGGAGTTCCACAGGAAGGTTCCCAAATGGAAAGAATGCGGTGGAGATAACAACTGGTAAAATCTGGAAGAACATCTTGATTTCCTAAGCAGAGAAAACCTAATTGATGTCGATCTTCAAAGCAGTAGCTTATATACCACTTCGTGTGCATTCGAGACCCGCACGAGGAGGCACGACCCCATTCGATTACGTTAATCGTTTGATGGCGGCAACAATGCAGATTACCGTAATCATACTTTGTGAGACGAGCATCTGTAATAATTAGAATCCTATATATTCGATATACATCGATGTTTTGAAATTATTCGATCTTTCCATTAAAATAAAAAATAAAAAAAAAATATCGGAAAATATCGATGTATTTTCATACGATGGGTCGATAGTGTGCCGCTTAAATATAAAAATAGGAGATAATAACGATTCAGAAATGAATAATAACTTTTCCTTAGTCATCAAAATTATTTGAGAGGCATGCATTAGAACCTTTTTTTTTAAAGAAATTTATTGTTTGCGGTTGGGAAACTCTGGTAGGGATGCAAATTATAGTTCGATGTTTTGAAGACATCGATGTACCCTTTGTAAACATCAATGTTTCAACATCAATGGTAAAACATAAAAAATATCGATACATCGTTTAGTTTATAAATGCTGCTTGAAAAATCGATGTATCGCATCATGACAGAATTAGCGCCATCTAAGAAAATAAAATATCTAAACTATGAATTTTCAAAAAATTTGCGGCGTACACATTTAGCATGAATTTGTAAAGTATACACTGCTGCCATTGGGTGACTAAATCACAAAATTGTATAGAGGTTTGTCATATCAATTCTATTCAACAGATGGCGCCAATTCTGTCGTGATGCGATACATCGATTTTTCAAGGAGCGTCTATAAACTAAACGTTGTTTTACCATTGGTGTTGAAATACTGATACTTACAAAGGGTACATCGATGTCTTCAAAATTTCGAACTATAATTTGTATCCCTACCAGTGTTTCCCAACCCCACCCAATAAATTTCTTTAAAAAAAATCTAATGCCTGCCTCTCAAATAATTTTGATGACTAAAAAAAAGTTATTATTCATTTCTGAATTGTTATTATCTCCTATTTTTAGATTTGGGCGCATACTAGCGACACATCGTATGAAAATACATCGATTATTTTCCAATATTTCTTTGCTTTGTAAAACATCGAATACTATTCGATGTTTTTAGTGGAAAGATCCAATAATTTTGAAACATCGATGTATATCGAATATCCCTATACGATACTGATTATTACAGATGCTCGTCTCACTACTCACTACAGTATCATTACTGTAATCTGCATTGTTGCCACCATCAAACGATTAACGTAATCGGACGGGGTCGCGCTTCCTCGTGCGGGGCTCGAATGCACACTAAGTGGTATATAAGCTGCTGCTTTGAAGATCGACATCAATTAGATTTTCTCTGCTTAGGAAATCAAGATGTTCTTCCAGGTTTTACCAGTTGTTATTTCCAGCGCATTCTTTCCATTTGGGAACCTTCCTGTGGAACTCCTCTGCATGATCCTTCGGTAAGAATTTTTTTGCTTTGTTTTATTATGGTTTTTATATGGAATTATTTGTATAGAGTTGTATTATTTTTTATTTTCTTTTTTTCAGGTTCCTTGATCCAAAGTCACTAGTTAACGCCTGTTTTGCTAATTCAAAATGGATAAATGTATGTCGAGGTGACCCCGTCTTGAGAAAACGTTTGCGTCAACAAATCGCACGTCAACGACAGTCGAGACGGGAACATCTCCTCAACCCAAGATATGGAGTGGAAGTTTTCACGAGAAGAAGAGTCAGCTTTGTTTCGACGAAATATTACAAAAAATATTAGAGTTCAGCCTGCACCGTTTACTGATTTCGCAGCTGACAATAGATTATTTAAAATGACGAAGAATCCCAATACGGGTTCTATGAGAAGGAAGACAGACGTCAGACATGCCCCTTATAGGCATCTCAGGATATAATTTGCTGTAAATAAATATTAACTTCGTTTGACTATGATTTATTATTTAAATCGTATTAATTTAATTGTAAATGAATTTTGATCAAAATTAAAAAAAAAATTAATCGAATTTCTTTGTACGTAAAAGATTAAGACTTGGTTATAATTCACAAAATAGCATATTTCAACTTTCTCTGAGAATTTCGTCTCTTTAAAATTTTGAAACTCTCGACTCTTTTCAAAAATTATTATTTTCATTTTTGAAGAATTCTATTATTTTTTCCCTAAAATTTTCGATTTTTTTAATGTTTTCCTTTTTTAAAGATTTAAACTTATTTTGATTTTTTTTAATTCTGAGGCATTGTAATTTTTTTGTCAGTGCACATTATTTTTGAGAATTTAAACTTGAAAAATATGTTATTGAATTTTGTTAATTCTTTCCTCTAATTTTAAATATTTGCCAAATTTTGACCACTTAAAAAATGTTAAATTGAAAAATTTAGACTTTTTCTCAAATTGTTGATATTTTTTTTTCAAAATTACGACCACTTGCATATTTCTACTCTTTTTAGGAATTTCGACTCTTTGAAACTTTTGACTTTTTAAAAATTCCTGTTTTGATTTTTGAATAGTTTTATTATTTCTTTCTTGAAATGTTTGATTTTTTTAATGTTTTCTTTTTGAAGATATGGTCCCATTTGCGAAATTTTAAAAATGTTGATTTCAAATATTTTTTGACTTTTTCTCAGATTACTAATTTTTTTTTCAAAATTATGACCACTTGAATATTGCAACTGTTTTAGGATGCTCGATTTTTTGAAACTCTCGACTTCTCGACTTTTTTTTGAAGAATTCCACTTTAATTTCTTGAAATTTTTGATCCTTTTAATCTTCTTTTTCAAGATATTTCGCCTTAATTTAAGAACTTTCATATTTTTTATAATTTTTGTTTACTTCAAAATTTTAGCTTTTTCCCTAAATTTTGACCCAATCTAAAAATTGTAGGTATTTCGCAAGTTTGAAATGTTTTGTGTTTTTTTTTTAAATTAGGCCTTTTCCGAAAATTTTGGCTGTTTCGACAATCTTATTGTGATTTCGACTATTCTAAAAATTAATTTCTTTTGAACGTTTTTTCTTTTTCTCTAAATTTTCTCCCGTTTGAATGTTTTAACTTTTTTTGAATAATTCTAGTTTTTCGTAGGTTTTGAATTTTTTTTTCAATCTCAGTTTTTTTTGACCTTTTTTTGAAAATTTATAAATAGTTATTTAAAATTTTTGATTTTTTTAAATTACAATTTGAAACCAACAAGTATAGGCTTTGTCAATACTTCAACTTTTTCTCAAACTGTTTAATTTGGTTTTGGGGAGATCATAAAGACGAGGTGGTTTGTATTCTCTCGGAACAAGATGTTTGAGAATGTCTGCGGACAAATTTGAGGATTTCAGCTTGTACTTGAGTTCGCGTTCAGTTTTGCTTGTTGTGTCCCGAGAAAGAGGAATATAGAATCCGTCATTCAACAAAGCATTAATTTTGGATACATACTTGGAATTATCCAAGATAAACAGTTGCATTAACTTTGCAGCAGAAAGAACATCAACATGAGACCGGACATAAGATTCTGTTTAATAATATTTCAATTATATCCAATAACTCTAACAGGCAGATACGCGAGGCCAAAAGTTTCCCAAAAACATCAACAGAGACGACGGTAACATGCTTTCCTCCGTCTGGAAACCAACCATCGGAAATCTTTGGGGGTGATCGCGCAGACGAATGGTATATAAAGTTTCCCTTTCTTTCTTTCCTCTCAGAAGAGTTTCGCCTCTGGTATGGTGGACATACTGAGTTACCGCGCTCTTCTGCCTAAACTTTCTTATCCTTTGTACCAAATTTTCAATTCAGAAGAGTTTCGCCTCTAGTATGGTGGACATACTGAGTTACCGTGCTCTGATGTTTTGAAAACAGTTAAGACTTTCAAAAAAGGTTCTCGACTAAAAAAACTTAAATTTTTTAAAGCGAAGATTTTGCAATATAATAAAAAGTAGGGGAAGTTCCAAAACAAAATTGGAAATTTTGAATAAATAAGACAAACGTCGAGAATTTTGAAAGAAAAACAAAATTCGGAAAAATGTCAAAATTTTAAAATATCCGAACTTTTAAAAATAAGTAGGTATCAATGATAAAATCAAAATTAAAAAAAAAGGGTTAACTTGTTCAAAAAAGGCATTTTTTAAAAGTTAGGAAAGTCATGTTTTTAAAAAGGGTCGAAATTTTGAAAAGAAATATTTGGGAACGAAAATTATAATTTTCAGAATATTACAAATTTACAACAGAAAGATAATTTCGAGCAAAAGGTGACATTTTTGAAATCTAAAATTTTTGTCTTCTGAAAATTTTAACCTTTTTAAACATTTTTTCTTATTTTCGAAATATCGATTCTTTTGCAAATTTTGATTTTTGAAAAATTTTACTATTAAAAATTTTGTCTTTACTGAAGACTTTTACTTAAAGTATTTTTTTTTATTATAATTTTTAGAAAATTTTGGCTTAAAATGTCTTTCTACTTTTTACAGAATTGAGACTTTAAAAACTTTACCTCTTCCTCGAAATTGTGTATTTTTGTCAATTACGAATATTTGCAAAATTTTAATTTCCATTTTATAATTATTGAAAATTCTGATATTGTTTCCAATTTTGTTACCAGTTGTGACTTTTTGAAAACCTACTTCCCTTTGGTTTTTTTTTGACAATTTCAACGCTTTTTCGAGGTCCGGACTATTTAAAAATTTTCTTTAAAATATTTCTTTTTCACGAAATTTTGACCTATTTAAACTTCCACCTGTTTGGAACTTTTGAATTTTTTAAAAGATTCTATCAAATCATCAAAAATGTTTCTTAAAAAAATATTGATGTTCAAATATTCATTTCTTTTTGAACGATATTCCATACCTAAACACTGACTGACTTAAAGTATTCGATGTTTAAAAACATCGATGTTAGGGAATCGATATAACGAAACAATATCGATGTATACTTTCGATGTATTACATCGAATAAAAACATCGATGTATTTTCCAAGTGAACAGCTCTAGTATCGTAGTATAGTGCAATTGTGCAGCCGGTAACGTTAGAAGATATAAAAAGCCATACCCTTGATTTATATTTACTAATTTTGCATAATTTTTTTTGAAACAATTTCAATAAAACTATACAGAGGTTAAAATGTTCATTTTCTAAATATTGTTTACATTACATTGAAATTCCTAAAGAAGACTGAGGTATTGACAAAATTTTCAACAAAAAATCCTTCAGAATATAATGTTGCAATAAACACGAATAAAATCTCTAAAGATGTCAATTTATAAACTGACATATACCTAATTAAATATATTACTTAGTCTTCTAGTTTAAAGATTGTCTGTAAAATTTTAAAATTGTTTCGAAAAGTATGGAAATTTTTCATCATATTGAAGAACAAATTCTATGTCATTTGGTATTTTCAAACTTTTTATTTAATAAAAATTGAATAATATAAAAGGGAGATATAATATTATATAAAACATCTTGCATATGCACCTAATAATAAAAAAGTTAAATAAATCATATAGCTACATTCCAACGTAAAATGGCAAGTATCCTCACCGTACACAGCGGTCGCTTCGAAAGTGGGGTCGACGTACTTTTTCGCAGCGGCAGCCCTAACGTTCTGTAGAAAAACACTGCCTATTGGAAGCAAGTGCACGGTTTTTGGTGACGTCACTCGACGTAATATTACGGTCGCTCTTTTACGTTACCATTCTGTAGGAAACCCTAGCTTTAGACGATATACAGCCGTTTTTTTTCCTATAAAAAAACATATTTTTTCTCCCAAATATATGATAGGACTACATTGGTTGTTTTACAGCATAAATATATCAAATGTTTCAGGAAACATTTTAAAATAAAAATAACAAACTATAAATTGAACCCAATTCTACCGAAAATCATTTTGTGAATTATAACCAAGACTTAATCTTTTACGTACAAAGAAATTTGATTAAAATTTTTTTCTAAAATTTGTATCATTCATTTACAATTTAATAAATACGATTTAAATAATAAATCATAGTCAAGCCAAGTTAATATTTTCAGCAAATTATATCCTAAGGGGCATGTCTGACGTCTGCCTTCCTTCTTATAGAACCCCTATTGGGATTCTTCGTCATTTGAAATAATCTATTTTTAGCTGTCAAAACAGCAATCGGTGCGGGCTGGGCATTTTTTCCCTATCTTTAGTCGCTTAGCTCGTCTAAAGAAGTTTTCACTTCAAAAATCAAAAATTTAATTGTTAGCTATACAATCAATTTTTGTGGTGGCCACTGTTGATTTTAGCAACAATACTTTCATTATCGATCCCTATTGTAATAGTGAAGATAGTCTTGGGGCCAATTTCTAATTTTGAATTATTCCAGGTAGATTTTTAATACCTTTTGCAGAACAATATCCCCAAATTACACTACAATTTCATTGCAACTTTTCCACTTATAGATAAGCAGATTATCTCAGTATAACGCACTAATTATCCACCATTGTTTGATTTCAAAAAGGGTATATGTCCCTGAGTGCAATTTTTGGGAATTACAATAGTTTTGAATATGCTCAATTATTTTTGTTTAAAAAGCTGATGTTTGTAATGAACATTTTGAAAAATTAAAATTATTAAGTAAATCATAAACATTCCTAAATTAACGTTAAAATTTAAGAACAAACGTCAACATTTTTAGAAAATGTCGAAATATTGAATGCCTAAGTTTTAAAATGAACATGATTTATATTGGGGGAAATATTTTATAATTTTGACTTTACAACTGAAATCTTTAAAAAAAAGTGAAAATGAAAATTTTAAGCTTAGATTTTATGCTAATTTAAGACGTTTAACAAAATATTTCAATGGGAAGATTTGGATAAACCCTTTGTAAGGCATTTCTATTGTAATAATAAAACCTTTAAAAGACATTTACCGGGAAAATTGTTTGAATTATTTGCATTTTACCGTGCAAATGAAGGTAAAGTTTTTGGAAAATTGTTTTGCATGGTAAAATCCCTTTCAAAAATATTTACCATCCAAATTATTATAAATCATTTGTAATATGGTGAATTTAAGGTGCTTGGCAAAACATTTCATCGTGCAAATTTTATTAAAATTTGTGTAAGACATTTTAATTGAGATTGACATTCTCTGGAAAACCTTCACCATCAAATCCTTTTAAACAATTTGTAAGACATTTTTTAATAATTTTGGATACTTGACAACATTTTTCGAAGGGGCTAAATTGGTTAAACGTTTTGTAAGGCATTTTTTTGTAATTATGAATCATTTACACAACATTTAACGTAAACACTTTTTAAAATTTCACTGAACCATTCTGCCAATAATTTTAGACGTTTGAAAAAATATATTAGCATGCCAATATGAGTAACATTTTAAAAATGTAGATTATTTTCTTTTTTAAGAGCATTTACCGTGCAATACATTTTATAACATTGTTAGAATAAAAATCATTTAAATGACAAATTTAAACGTTTGACGAAATAGTTCACTGCAAATTTAGGCAAAGTTTTTGAAAAATTTTACCGTAATGATGGTGTCTTTAAAAGGCATTTACCGTTTAAATTCTTTTTAAGACATTCCATGCTAAATTTTAGTTGTTTAGCAAAACAGTTTTTATTATGGGTGTAATTCTTTCGAAAACCTTTTACCGAAAAATTCTATTAAATCATTTGTAAGATATTTATTAATGTTTTAAGGGGCGTCACAAAATTTTTCGAAACTGCAAATTTGTTTCAACTTTTTGTGAGACAATATTCTTGTAATTAGAGATTATTTAAACAACATTTATTGAAAAAAATTTTTAAAACATTAGTGACACCTACTAATTATAATTTAAAGCTCTTGAAAAAAACATTTCGCCGTGCAAATTTGAGTAAAATTTGCGAAAAGTTTTTTATCGTGATTATAGTTCTTTTAAAAATCATTTACCGTGCAATTTATTTTACGATATAAGTAGATGTAAAATATTGTATGGCTATTTTAGGCGCTTGACAAAACACAATTTTTGAAAAACAAAATTAAAATTTTCAAAAAACTTCAACATTTTGAACTTTAAGTCAAAATATTGAAAAAGTAAATTATGATTTAAGATTTTAACCCAGAATTTTACAAAAACGCTCAACGAATAAAAAAAAGTTCGAAATTTATACATTAAATATTTTTTTAATTTCGATTTAATGCCTTAATGTTCGACTTCATCTAAAATTTTTAGTTGTTTTCAAACATTTTACATATAAATCGAAGATTTTATCATTCACTTGATATTTCTAAAAAAAAATTGAATTTAAACTAGAGGTTTCGAGTCGAGGAAAGAACAAAGATCGGAAACAAAGTTGTTTGAGTTTAATTTCTTCACAACTGAACTGGAAATTTTGAATTTAAACTTAAAACGGACGATATCCCGAAAAAACTCGAGATTTATAAACGAAAACTTTGAAAATTTAGGTATTGAATAAACTTAAAACTTTGATTAAATTACGAATAACTTTCGTTTTTGCTGAAAAGAGAAGCAAGATTTTAATACTGGGAAATTAACAAAAATTTGAGATCAATTTTCTTATAAATCTAATATTTTTTCAAATTAGAAATGTTAGTATATTTAATAAAATAATTTTTGAAGAAATTGCACCTAAAAACATGTTGGGGATTAAGCAATTACACAAAAGCATGTAATTTTGGTAATTAGGGATCCCGCTGGGCCACCCTGTTTATCGGCTTATGGAGAAGTTCTTAAGAAATCTGCGGGCAATTTATGGCCATTGTTTTTCAAAGATGACTATACGCATTACCTGGATTTGTTTTGGGACACAAACAAAATAGTCCAAATATCCAATAAGGAGAAAGTATCAGAATCCAACTGCCTCCCCTATCACAATGAGGAGTCCAAGATAAAATTTTGAATAGTGGCATTTTTCTGGCAAACCACCATTTCTCTGCAGATTTTAAAAGTGCTAACTCTAATGTTTTTGCTATTGTGATCAGAAATGGCTTTGAGTATTTGGGACCAAGGATTCGACGAATTGCTCGACGAAATCTGTATAATGAGTGAACTGCCAAGTTCCAGTTCCTCTGGCGACGTCCAACCTCGACCAGTGGTAAGTGCATATGTATTTATTCTTTATTTACTAGCTCGACTCTATGCACCGTTGTCACTTGTTAAGTATTCAAATTAATAGCAAATTCGTTTAAATTGAGTCAAACTTATTCAAATTGAAAGCAAACTTATTGAAATTGAAAGCAAATTTCTTGAAATCAGAAAGCAATTAGAAGTAAATATGTTTAACAATAAGGGCAAATTTTTTAAATCGGAAAGAAATTTATTCAAATTTGTATGCAAGAAGAATGCAACCTAGGCTACAAATTCATGCAGCCCTCTAGGCGTGTATAGTGAATCATAGGTAGCTGAACTACCAACAGTTGAAACACTGCCGAAGCTGTTGCTCTCTAGGAGAGTTCCTAGAAACAAGGATTCTATAATGCACAAACCAATAGGTTTGAACATTTATTAGATTCGAAGTTTGGAAACCAAATACCGGTTTCAATCTTGTTAGTGTTTCACTGT